>RJWM01040914.1:0-15192 GCA_004363535.1 Dasyprocta punctata
AAAAAAAAAAAAAAAAAAAAAAAAAAAAAAAAAAAAAAAATCCTAGCACTTGGGAGGCTGAGGCAGGAGGATCCCCGCTGTGAGTTTGAGGCCAGCCTGAAGTACATAGTGAGTTCAAAGTCAGCCTGATGGCGCACACCTTTAATCCCAGCACCTGGGAGGCTGAGGTAGGAGGAGTGTTGTGAGTTCGAGGCCGGCTTGAGCTACAGTGCGAGTGCAAGGCTGGCCTGAGCTACATAGTGCGACCCTGCCTCAAGAAACTAGGGCTGGGAGTTTGGCTCAGTGGCTTCAGTGCCTGTCTCGCAGACTTGAGGCTGTGAGGTCGATCCCCGGTGCCACAAAAAAAAAAAAAAAAAAAAAAAAAAAAAAAAAAAAAAAAAGAAGTCAGCCTGAACTTAATAGTGAAACCTTGTCTCAAACAAGCAAACAAAAAACACAGAATACTATGCACCCTTTTTTGGTGGGGAGAGGTACTGGGAATCAAACTTAGGACCTTGCACTTGCCAGGCAGGTGCTTATGCCACTGAACTACAACCCCAGCTGCACCCTTTACAAAACTGAGGAAATTAACCTCAAAGATACACTTTGTTTGAGTTCTAGGGAAAGAACCCAGAGCCTTGTACACATTAGGCAAGCACCCTACAACTGAGCAACAGCCCCAGCCTTTTTTAATTTGTATTTTGAGATAGGGTGGCTTTATTTTAATTTATTTTTTGTGGCACCGGGGATCGAACTCACAACCTCGTGCCTGCCAGACAGGTGCTTAAGCCACTGAGCCAAACTCCCAGTCCTAGTTTTTTAAGACAGGGTTGCACTATGTAGCTCAGGCCGGCCTTGCACTCACGTTGTAGCCCAAGCCGGCCTCGAACTCAAGATGCTCCGCCTACCTCAGCCTCCCGAGTGCTGGGATTAAAGGTGTGCACCACCATGCCCGGCTAGAGACAGGGTGGCTTTAAATTTGTGATCCTCCTGCCTCAGCCTTCTGAGTAACTGGGATTACAGCATACACCACCAGCCAGTACTGTAAGATACACAGACACAGTGTTATGTGGAGGGGAAGGGAAGGGAGAGGGGGCATCCAACCCGCTGTCTTTCATGAATCAGAGTAGGCATCTGCTGGCTGTGTATAGCAGCACCTACCCACAAGGCCCAGAAGGAGGGGGTTCCGGGGTTCAGGCTTTCTCCTGGCCATGCTCCCACCAAGCCCTCTGCCACCCCTGCAGAGTTGCTCCCAGCAGCAGGCCCTTGTGTAACTGATTTTTCTCTTTTAATCTAAATGCAGCTCTTCCCACTTATTTCTTTTAAATTTTATCCTGCCACTTTCAGCCCACTGTTCCGAGTTATTTTTGAAGCTTGATTCTGACATCTAAATATTAGCTTTTGCTCCCAATGGTGTTGGTGCTGTGTGCAAACCCAGAGAGGGTGGCAGCCATTGGTGACTGTCACACTGACTGGAGCCAGAGTGCATTCACTGAGTAACTGACAGGGGTGAAAGGGCACAGTGATTAAATGGTCTATAAACCCACCTAATTGGCCAATCTTTTTCTTTTTTTTTCTTTTATTTAGGGCCTCACTATGTAGTCCAAGCTGACCTTCAACTCACTACCTAGCCCAGGCTGGCCTCAAATTCACAGCAACACTCCTGCCTCAGCCTCCTGAGTGCTGGGATCACAGGTGTGCGCCATGCTCAGCTTCAGCCTCTGGGGCTGCTGTTTTCCTAGTTGTCTCCTTCCTAGCAGCGAGGAAGCTGTGGTCGAAGGAGTTTTCTTAGTAGTTTTCTGAAGAAAGCTGCAGCTCCTAAGTCACTGCAGGCATTCACTCCCCCTGCCGCCTACTGTGGAAGCTGCGCTGCTTTTTCTAGGTCTTTGCTCAGGCTTAAGTACTGTGCTGTGCTGTCTAGGGTCAGACACGCCCGGGGACCTCTGCAGCTTCCACATGGAGGCTGCCTGCTGCTCAGGGTGGCTGCTTGCTCGCTGCGGGGCTTTCTCAGCCCGTGCTCAGTGCAGAGTGAAGGAGAGCCAGGCTGGGTGTCCCGATTTCCAACAAGTGCTGCTGAGCCCTCCCCACAGCAAGGTGAGCCCTGGGCGGCCCTCATTCCTCTGCTGGTGTTAATTAACCAGTGGTATCTCCATGCTACTCTGAGCCTTAGCCTATGGAGCACCCCCTCCTTGAGACAGGGTCTTGCTGTGTAGCCCAGACAGCATAGCAAGCTTGAGGTGATCCTCCTGCCTCAGCCTTCCTGGGTGCAGTGCGCAGCTGGCCTGTGTGCAGTCCTGGCAGGGTGGGAACCTCTGGGCTCACAAATGAGTGTGAACTCCAGGTCAGTGTCTACCTGGAGATTGTGGCTGGCGCTCTGCAGGGACGTATTTGTCCTTCCTGCTGAAAAACAAGTTCTAAGCCGTGTGTGTGTATCTTACCATGTGGATGGCTCGGTTTGAACCACTGGTTTAAGCCCAGATTGTTTCTGTCATTTGAGCCAATAAATTCCTTTTGTTAATAAAGCCACATTCAGTCGGGCTTCTGAGTTAGTGCTCCTGAGCTTCGAGTTTCCACCAGGGCCACCAAGGTGGGATTTTGATTACATGCCACATGGGTGTTTTCTTTGGGTGGCGGGTAATTTGAGCCAAGGTCTCACTAAGTGGCTAGGTTGTCCAGATGAGCTCAAATGTCACGATACTCCTGCCTCAGCCTCCTGAGTGCTAGGACTGAGGTGTGAACAGGGCACCTGGTCTGCAGGGCCTGTGGCTCTTGGACAGGTGTGGTGGGCAGTCGTCAGCACTGTGTCACGAGGTGGCACCTTGGTGACATCCAGCCTTGACAGCTGTATGTAGATGATGTAGTGGATTAACTGGTGGTCAACTTGTAGCATCCAGCTGAGCTAAGTCAGCACACGCAGCACTGGGTGTGGAAGGCCACCTGACTGAGGATGGTTACCAGCAGCGTAAAAGAACTGGAGGGGGAGACGGTGTGCTGTTGATTCTCCTGGAGAAGCTTGTCACGCTGGTTTCCTGATATGAACTTGGCTATTCTCACTGGAGGAGCTTGGGTCCTTGCTGTCACTGAGGATGCCTGCGGTTCTCTTCCGGGGAGCTCTGGTCCTTACCTTGAGCTTCTTGTGCAGATCCTTCATCTCAGTGGCGGAGACTTTCTAGCTCCACCACTGACCTTTGGGCCTTCCCAGTGCAGATCCTTACATGAGACATTGTCGTGGGCTCTAGGCCTCCAGCTGGACTCATGCTGTGGGATCCAGGCCCTCAACTGGATTCTTGGGGTCTCTAGTGTGTGGACAGATCTCCTGCATTCTTTTGCATTTGACTTTTGGGTGAATATTATAAAATAACCCTATAAATTATGTGTATTACATCTGTATTAAATCTATTCCCTTGCAAACCGCGATGACAGATGTTCAGGCTGCGCTCCGCCCGTGTCCCCTCTGAGCCGCAGCAAGAGCGCGGAGCTCACAGCTCGGGGTGGGGGCAGAGGACAGGGTGCCTGGGAGCTTGAAGTGTACATGGCAGAAGGCGGCTCGGCCTCCGCATGGGGACGCTGTGACGGCACCGCGCAACACCCACTGCCTGTGTTTATAAATATCCTTGGCTCTGGCTCTGGAAGGAGAGGACACACAGCAGCTTCAGGAGACCATGTTTGCGGGGCAGAGGGGGCAAGGGATGGGGGGCAGGTGATGGTTGAGGACGCTGAATGAGAAGTCTCAAGGACAGGGTCAGAAAGTCTTTTTTTTTTTTTTTTTTTTGTGGCACCAGGGATCGAACTCACAACCTCACGCCTACCAGGCAGGTGCTTAAGCCACTGAGCCAAACCCGCAGCCCCAGAAAGTCTTTTTTGAGACAGGGTCTTGCTCTGTATTCCAGGCTGGCCTCAAACTCAAGGTGATCCTCCTGCTTCAGCCTCCCGAGTGCTGGGATTACAGCCACCATGCCTGGCTGACTTCCACCTTTGCAGTTAGCCAGTAGGCAGCACCCCCTAATGACCGGGGATGATATAGAAGGCAGATGAGCAGAGAGGTGGGGTCAGGAGAGATGACAAACGCAAGGGACAAGAGATGGCTTTTTATCATCAGGAAGAAAAGGAGACAAGTCATCAGACCATCCATAGTTCCTGACTCGGGAAATAGGGTGACACTTGCGTGCTTAATAAAGTTTGAAGCTGAATGTGACAGCACATGCCTGTAATCCCAGCACTTGAGAGGCTGAGGCAGAAGAATCACTGTGTGTTGAAGGCCAGCCTGGGCTACAAAAGCGAGTCCAAGGCCAGTGTGGTCTACATAGTGAGACCCTGTCTCAAAAAAATCAAAAAAGAGAAGTTTGAGATGCAGGGTTAGGAAGACGGGTTGAGGATCTTGAAGACATCAGATGGATACAGCTTCAGGGCAAACATTCATTCAACAAACATGTTGTGGACCTACTATGTGTCTCTGTTCTGGTTGCCTGTCACATGACAGGGACATGGTCCTGGAGAAGGGTCAGGACAGCCAGAGGGGCAAACCTACTGGCCTCAGCCGGCTCAATTTCTCGGGATTTTGTCTACACTATGTAGCGTCTCCCCGCTTCTGACTCTTGCAATAGTTACCACATACAAATGGTGACCATGCCAGGTAAGTGCTGAATTTAATACTCTGTTCGTTTCAGAGATGAAGTTTTTTCCTTTTGAGAGAGGAGCTCACTATGTAGCTGGGCCTGGCCTCAAACTGCAGTGATTCTCCTGCTTCAGCCTCCAGAGTGCTGGGATAACAGGCGTGTGACATCAGGCTGGGGTTTGCTTAGTGGCTTTATTTATAAGCTCTGACCATGGGCTCCTGGGGAAGGCGAGGCAGGAGGTGCTGAGCCGCAGCCGGAGCCACGGGTTTGCAGTCAGGCCTTCGCCTACCTTTGCATTCCAGCTGCCGATGTCCTTCCCAGCGTCCCTGCTGCCACTCGTGGAGAGCGTGAGAAGCCGGCCCTGCACGGTCCTCACCCGACCCGGCTCCCCCGCTCCGTGTGAGGTGACGCAGCCTCAGCAGATTTTCCCACGGCAGTGCAGCGTTACCAGCAACAGTGAGACGGGCGGTGCTGCCAGCCAGAGCTCGGGACTGTGTTCAGCCGGGTGTGGGGGCTTGCACCTGTGCTCTCGGATACCTGGGGAGGCTGAGGCAAGAGGATTTAAGTCTGAAACCTGTATCCCAAACAAAAAACAATCGAATCTTATAGGAAAGATTCCAGTGGCCAGAGGGAAAGATCATTTCTAGCCTAGGAAATTCTGGCAGAGCCACAATGTGTTTAGGGGTCATGAAAAGGTGGTGGACAGGGCTGACATTCACAGTTCCCTTCATCCCACAGTTGCTTTGCAGTGTGAGGCACCGGACCCAGGTCCTCCTGCATGGCAGGTGAGCGATCTACCACTGGACTGCTCCTCGAGGCTTCTTTTATTTTGTACTTTGCAACAGGGTTTCACTATGTAGTCTACAGTAGCCTTGAACTCATTTTGTAGTTTAGGTTGGCCTGGAACTTGCAGTGATCCTCCTGCCTCAGCCTCCTGAGTAACTGGGAGCACAGGTGAGTGCAACCACCTGCAGTCCAAAGCTGCCTTCTTGCCCTGGCAATTCTCTAAGTGTCCTCAAAGCTCCAGACAACCTCATTCTTTTCTTCAGTCAAGGCAGGAATGGTCACCAGTCTCCCTCGCGGGTACAGTATTTCCCGGCAACTCGACCTGGCAGTGGTTGCAGGCGGTGCTTCCTGGGCAGCCTCGTCTTGGGTCCCTGAGGTTACTGAGTCAGTTGTTTTCCTTGCACCTGCCTGTTCTTCCTGACCCTCAGGTAAACATCGCACTTTGGCCTTAAACCTTGTAATGAAACTTTACGGACAGCCCTACAGACAAGCCCCTCTGGAGCAGGACTGCAATAACCAGAAGCCTGGGCCTCACACGCCTCACACAAGTGCCCCACACCAAGCTCCCGCCTAGCCTTGTACAGCCAACTAGTATTCCTTGTCTGGTTTTTTGAGAAATGTAGCTGTGTAGCTCAGGCTGGCCTCGAACTCACAGCGACCCTCCTGCCTCAGTCTCCCAAGTGCTAGGATGATGGTGTGCGCCACCACACCGGCTGAAACCCAGATTCAGCCCCCTTATCCCGGACTTGGGCGGCGTCCACCAGGCAGTCAGTATGGGCACAGCCAAAGCCCTGGCGCCCTCTGGTGGTAGCCCGGTTTCCTTCTGGGCCAGGCCAGGCAGGAGGCTCAGGCACACAAAAGTCACAGGCTAAGCGGGGCGCACTGGCCTAGATCAGCTTTACTGGAAGACTTTTTGGGAGAAAAAAGTAGGTAAAAAACCACATTCTCATATTAAAACAAATGCAGCTAACACCTAGGATATAAAATGACCCTCTGGGGCTGGGGGGAGACGCAGTACTGTGGACGCCCGGCCACTCAGAACGGGGCAGTAGGGCAAGGCTCCTGGAGTCCTGGCTGCTGTCGCGGGCGCCATCCCCTCCCTAGTGCTGCTAACCCGAGGGGGTGACGCGGGGGCTGTCCTAGGGCCCTGCAGTCTTGGCCACTGCTGTGCCAGCAGAGGCAGGTGACAGACACGCCTTCTGAGGCAGCCTCAGGGGTGGCCTCCTGCGTTAACAACACAAAGGGAACAAAACAAAAAGTTTTAAGACAAAAGGCCGGCGCAGCACAGCAAGCTGATGACGACAGGGTGTGACCTCCAGAGTGGCTCACGCCTTCTCATGCCTTCTCGATGCTGCTCGGTTTTTTCCTTCACAGTGGGGAACACGCCGAGGGCTTGGCTGTCACTCAGCCCTGCGTGTCCCAGGGAGACAGGAGGGCCTCAGCGCCGCAGTGGTCAGGCCTGGGGAGTGGGCAGCAGAGGTGCTGGCCAGTCTCAAGTCACCACCGCCTGCCTGACCTGCAGGGGACCATGGCGTCCTCTCCGCTAAGGAAAGCAAGAATCTGGAGCAAGACGGGGGCGCCGGCGGTCGGGGCTGTGCTAGGAGAAAGAACAGAAAGGCAGACACCAACCGCCTCTGTTTCCCAAGATCGAGTGATTATTAAAAAAGCGCGCCACACTGTAAAGAAATCAACATTCTCGCCCATCATTCTGTGCGTCTGGGACTACAGAAATGTCACTGTCCCTGCCCCGCGTCTTCAGATCAGCATCCTCAGATCGCAGCAGTACGTCTTCCCGAAGGGGACCTTCCGGAAAAACAAGCTGTTTCCCCGGCTCATGTTGCCCTGCAAGAAAGCAGAGCGAGGTATGAGGCCTGGCGGAAGCGCGGCCGCCCCGGGACAGGGAGTGCTGCGCATGCTGGGATGGGCCAGGCCTGGTGCCCACTCCGTAGGCTGCCTACTGCAGCCGACACTCCTGGTGCCCAGCAGCCTTCCACTCTGGCAGGAGAGGCTGCTGTGGACTACTGACAACTCGTCCTCCTCAATAAGGCAAGGATTCTGTTTTTTGGTGGGGGTTAATACTGGGGATGAGCTGGGCATGGTGGCGCACGCCTTTAATCCCAGCACTCGGAAGGCTGAGGTAGGAGGAGCGTTGTGGGTTCGAGGCCGGCTTGGGCTACAGCGCGAGCACAAAGCTGGCCTGAGCTACACAGTGCAACCCTGTCTCAAAAAACCAGGGCCGGGAGTTTGGCTCAGTGACTTAAGCGCCCGTCTGACAGGTGCGAGGTTGTGAGTTCAATCCCCAGCGTCGCCAAAAAAATTAAAAAAAAAAAAAATACTGGGGATGACCCCGAGGCCTTTGCACTGAGCTACATCCTCAGCCCTTTTTAATTTGTTTGAGACAGGGTCTTGCTAAAATAGCTGAGTTGTCCAGGCTGTCTTTTTTTTTTTTTTTTTGCGGCACCAGGGATTGAACGCACAACCTCGCACCTGCCACATAGACGCTTAAGTCACAGAGTCAAACTCCCGGTCCTGGTTTTTTGAGGCAGGGTCGCACTGTGTAGATCAGGCCGGCCTTGCGCTCGCGTTGTAGCCCAAGCCGGCCTCGAACTCACAATGTTCCTCCTACCTTAGCCTCCCGAGTGCTGGGATCCAGGCTGTCCTTGAACTTGTGATCCTCCTGCCTTGGCCTCTCAGAGTGCTGGGATTACAGGCATGCGCTACTGTGCACAGAAAAGAATCTCTTACTCAGAATGCCCACTTTGGACCTGGGCTTTCCCGCCTTGTCAGCTGGGCCATCAAATGAGCCAATGCCAGCACCCAGTAAGTGCTAGCCTTTCTCTTTTCTCTTTCTCAGTGTTGGGGATTGAACCCAGGGACTCACATATCTGCTAGGCAGGTGCTCTTCTGGTATCCTTTCCATGAAATCTCAGGTTTTGAAGAATTTTATTTATTTATTTATTTAATTTATTTTTTTTTGGTGGTACCGGGGATTGAACTCAGGACCTTGCACTTGTCAGGCAGGCGCTTATGCCACTTTGCTAAATCCCCAGCCCTCGAAGGAGAATTTTTTAAAAATCTTATAAGCCAGGCGTGGTGGTGCATGCCTGTAATCCCAGGACTCAAGAGGCTAAGGCAGGAGGTCAGCAATGAGCTTCAGGCCAGTTTGGACTACATAGTGAATTCAAGGCCAGCCTGGACTACATAACTAGACTGTCTCAAAAATAGCAAAATAAAATGAAACAGAACAAATCTTACAGTTGAACAAAGCTGCTCTGAGCATAGCTCAGCCTGACCTGCACAGCCTGGGTACACACGCTGGCTTCGTTGCACGGCCCGTGAGACCCTGCGACTGAGACCCAGCACCACACTGCTCTCAGCACGGCTCGGCGGCTGAGGCGGACTGCAGAGTGCTCGGTTCTCCTGCACTCGCCAGGTCCTGCAGGGAGGCCTGAGTGCGATGTCTGCACACCGAGGCCCCCTCTGGTACCAATTCCACGTCACACTGTTTGCTTACTTTCTTTCACAGTGCAGGTTTAGTGAGACAGTGGGCAAAGAGACCAAGTTTCCTTTAAATGAGGGCCTATCAGGAGACTTCACAACAGTGTAAAGCTCAGAATGAACCAGATGGGTGGGCATGGTGGTGCCTGCCTGTAATCCTGGCACTTGGGAGGCTGAGGCAGGAGGACTGCCACAAATTCAAGGCCAGCCTGAGCACACAGTGAGTTCAAAGCCAGCCTCAACTACAGAGACCCTGTCTCAAAAAATAAAAAAATAAGGGCAATGAAGAAACCCAGATGGAAAAAGGAAACCTTCCCTACCACTTATGGGAGTGTAGATTGGTACAACTGTGGAAATCACTGTGGAGATTCCTCAAAAAAGTAGGACTAGAGGTTCCATTTGACCCAGCTATTCCCTTGCTTGGTATCTTCCCAAAAGAATTAAAAGCATTATACCACAGTGATATATGCACACCCATGTTTATAGCAGCACAGTCTGTAATAGCTAAATCTTGGAAACAGCCCAAATGTCCATCAACTGGTGAATGGATAAAGACAATGTGGTTTTCTCAAAATGGGGCACTGCTCTGCCACAAAGGAGGATAAACCTGAGACATTTCTTTTTTTTTTTTTTTGCAGCACTGGGGATTGAACTCACAACCTTGCGCCTGCCAGGGCAGGCGCTTAAGCCGCTGAGCCAAACTCCCCAGCCCTGGTTTTTTGAGGCAGGGTCGCACTATGTAGCTCAGGCTGGCCTTGGGCTCGCGTTGTAGCCCAAGCCGGCCTCAAACTCACAACGTTCCTCCTACCTCAGCCTCCCGAGTGCTGGAATTAAAGGCATGTGCCACCACGCCCGGCAACCTGAGACATTTCTAGCTAAATGGATGCTTTTTTTTTTTTTTTTTTGAGACAGGGTCTCACTATGCAGTTCAGGCCGGCCTTGAGCTCACTTTGTAGCCCAGGCTGGTCTCAAACTCACAATGATCCTCCTGCCTCAGTCTCCCAAGTGCTGGGATTACAGGCATGCACCACCAGGTCTGGCACTAAATGGATGCACCTTGAGAACACTCAAGTGAAATAAATCGGACACACATGTATAAATACTGCATGCTTTCTCTGGAGTGAGAAACTGAAAGTGTAAATAAGGACCAAAATGTATTAATAGACATTGTGAAATTGAAAGGAAATGTTCAAATGGGGATAGGTACAAGGGAGAGGAGAGGGGGAAGGGAAATAAGGGAAAAGTTAGGAAAAAAAAAAGAGAAAAGAAGGCAAACAGAAACAAAGCTTTCTTAAATGGGGAGCAGAGAAGAGGTTAAAGGGAAGGTAGGGGAATGGGGGAAAAAAAAGAATCAAGTTATGTCATGTACAGGCACGAACTCCCTATGATGAATGTGATCATTATATATACCTAAAATGTGCCAATAAAATCGGACTGGAAGAAAACAAGCCAGCAGGATGGAGACGGCCACGGCGGGTGTGCAGGGCAGCCACTCAGCAAGGCAGTGAGGATCCGGGTCCGCAGCGCAGTGCCGGGGCCTGCACGCGGGCCTCTCATCTAGACGCCAGCCTGGCAGCCAGGCTCTGGGCACAAAGGCTTTTGTCACACAAAGGCCACTGTGCGATGGAAGAAGTCACAAAGAGCTTCTTTCTCCTGCAGTGCTGCGGGAAGCGCTTCCCACTCAAAAACAGCTTGAAGTTAACGGCCGCTTGAAGTGACCGCGGCTAAATGCAGTCATGGCTGGCCCTCATGCCAGCCGCCCAGACCCGCCTGGCAATGATGAACAGAGCCAGAGCCCGGACAGAATCACACACAAGGACACGCAGCTCTGCCACAGCACTGCGGCATGCGGTGTCACAGATAAACGTGACATACTTTAAAGCCTCCTCATAAACTGAGGGAAACCCCTGCATATGTAAGGAGAGTCTGTTCAAGGGACGCAGCTCACTGGTGGAGTGCACTGGGCATGCCCAGGGCCCTGGTTTCCGTCCCCAGCACTCAACCAAGGTGAGGCCAGGTGTCATGGTCCACATCTAGAATCCCACAGCACTTGAGAGGCTGAGGCAGGGGGATCCCCCAGAGTTCAAGGTCAGCCTGAACTACATAATGACACCTTGCCTCAAAAAATCAAAAAAAGAGCCGGGCATGGTGGCGCATGCCTTTAATCCCAGCACTTGGGAGGCTGAGGTAGGAGGAGCGTTGTGAGTTTGAGGCCAACTTGGGCTACAACACGAGCGCAAGGCTGGCCTGAGCTACACAGTACGACCCTGCCTCAAAAAACTAGGGCCAGGAGGTTGGTTCAGTGGCTTAAGTGCCTGCCCTGGCAGGTGCAAGATTGTGAGTTTGATTCCCGGTGCCGGAAAAAAAAAAAAAAAAAAAAAAATCAAAAAAAGGGGTACTATTCAGACAACTAGGATAATTCTCTTCATAAGTTCTATATTTGGGGGGGGGTGTTGCATACTTTTCCTTTTTTTTAAATTTTAATAGAAAAAAAGTAGGAGATTAAAACAGAATTTCACAACAGGTCAACAGGAGAGTAACAATAATCAACACATTGCATATTGTTATATTCACAGTAGTTATTTAGAGTATAAGATACAGACATGAAACAATGTCCAGAAAGCATGTTTTTCCTTTTTAGTGAGAGTCTATGTAGCTCAGGCTGGGGTCAAACTCACAGCGATCCTCTTGCCTCAGCCTCCCGAGTGCAGGGATGACAGGTGTGCACTGCACACCCGGCTGAGACCCTACTTGGCATTAGAAGGGGATCAATCAGCTGGCTTGGGTCCGTCTAATGACTCTTGCCTCTGTGCCCCTGCGGATGCGCTCTACCAGGTGCAGGTGTGCTGAAAAGGGCGCGTGGCAGGAGCTCACCTGGGATCCCATGGCATTATATAGGAAGAAAGGGAAGCCAGGCATGGTGGCACAGGCTGGTACTCTTAGTGCTCTGACAGACTGAGGCAGGAGGATCACAAGTTTGAGCCAGGCCTGGGCAATTTAGCAAGGCACCACCTCAAGTTGGGGGTGTGTGGGCGGGACCTGAGGTTCAGTGCCCAGGACCATAGCAAACCAAGCCCCAAGACAGGAGGGGAGCAGCAGTACCTCCTTCTGCAGCGAGCACCAGCAATCCATCCAGGACGTGTAGACTGGGGAGTAAGGAGGGGACCCGCCGGCAAGCCTGAAAGACAGAGACACGGCTGCTCGCACACGTGGCGACCTGACGACCCCACAATGACACTGCAACAACACGTGAACCTGCTGCAAGGTGCGCTGAGGGCCAGTTTTGGTTCTACTTTATTTTCTTGGTAGTTTTAGTTCTAATGAAACAAATTATACTGGAGGAGGGGAAGATCAAACGTCTCAGAGGGGTCCCCCTGTGTGTCTACATTTCAAATCAACAGGTAGGACACCATTCTTTCTTATATTGACGCTTCTCAATAGCAGACGAGTGAAGCCAGTGCACAGCAACTCCAGGAGACTCAGAAACTAACTGCCGCTGGCACAGAGCGAGTGCACAGCGGGCCTCACACTGCCGACCACGCTCCTGCTCGCCTGTCCCCGCCACCACCTGCTCTAGAAAAGCCCATAGGACACGAGTGCTGTGTGTCACTCTGCCTTCAACCACACCCTGGAATCAGAAAGAGCAGGAGGCGGCCACACTCAGCCCAAAGCATGCTGCCACCTCGCTTCCTGTCTGGGATATAGACGGCGACCTTGCTTTAGGAAAACAGGGACAGGTAACCACTTGATACCTGACACACTTTCTGTCACATTCGTAGAAACACACGGACTGCAAGATGTGTAATGATCTTGTCCTTTCTCGTGCAGGACCTGTGCTTACTGGCAACTTTATATTAATTTTATTTTATTTTTTGTTCGTTTGTATTTTTTAAGACAGGGTCTCACTATGCAGTTGAGGCTGACCTTGAACTTACTTTGTAACCCAGGCAGGTCTCAAAGTCACAGCAATTCTCCTGCCTCAGCCTCCCAAAGTGCTGGGATTACAGGCGTGTGCCACCACACCCAGCTTGCACATTAATTTCAAAAGTGGACGGAAATCCTTGAAGATGTTATTTGCACCCACTCTGTTCTGCAAGAGCTTCGTGCGTGTGAGTGGCAGCTGGGGCTGCTGCAGGGGATCTGCTGAGCGTGCACCCATCGCCTGGGGCTGGGCTGGCAGGGGAGAAGCTGGAGCCCAGGCTGCTGTGGCTCAGCCCAGGGCAGGACGCCGCTGGCCCACACCCGAAGGGGAGAAGCAGAGGACTCACCCGCAGTTGTTGACGGCCATGAGGTTGGACACGAGCACGAAGGGATAGGTGAGCATGCTGGCGAAGAACTGGGAGCAAAGATAGCTGTCACAGGCCGCCCCTCTGCCCCGTTGCGTGGCCCAGGGCCCACCGCACTGCCTGTGGCTGACAGCACTTTTTGGAATCGCTGGGGCTGGACGTGGGGCCTTAGCACCATGCTACATTCTCAGGTCTTTTTAAATTTTTTTCAGCTCTTTTTTAATATTTTAGTTTGAGACAGGGCCTTGCCAAATTGATGAGGCTGGCAGTCAATCTGCAATCCCACTTCAGCCTTCGGGGAAGCTGGGGTTAAAGGCCTGCACCTGGCCTACCTCCACCATGTTAACAAAGGGCAGAAACTTCTCTCATCTGAGACCCTGTCCTCGTTCAAATAAAACTGAACCACAGCAGAGGAGAACAAGTAAATATAACCACTACAGAGAAAGCACTTCAAAACACCCTTTAAGAAAATAGGAGCATCCTTCCAAAGACGCTGGAAACAACTTTATAGGTCAGTGACTAGCTGGGCATGGTGCTGTGTGCCTGCCTTCCTAGGGACTCAACCCTGCCATCTGCCTGCCTCAGCCTCCCTAAGTGCAGGCATGCACCATATCTGGCCATACGCCAGACTTAAAAGAAAAAACACAACCATTCCTAGAAGACTTAGAGAATTATAAAAACTCACTCCTGTGACAGCTTGGGAATAACTCTTCATTTCATTCATGGTGGAAACCTGAAACAGAAAAAGAGTTTGTATCACAATGAATCAAGACATTAAGCCAATATTAACCCTCACAGGCACAGCAATATATTTTATTTCTAAATTACATTTCTTCGAAAGGTTTTTTTTTTTAAAGATAGTTTTGCTATGTAGTTCAGGTTGGCCTTGAACTTAGCAATCTTCCTGCCTCAGCCTCCTGTATGCTGGCATTACAAATCATGCATGGCTCTTGAAGATCAATTTTGAGGATAAAACATACTAGTTATGAGCATAAAAAGCCAGCAATCAAAATGATCAACTTGATTCACAACAAAAAAATTTGTATTGCACTAGAATGGTTTAGGAACCAATGTGACAGCCTCAATATTTCAAAAACAAAAACATCTTCTATATTTCATAAGTGTATTTCCTAGCCAGGCATGGTGGCACATGCCCATAATCCCAGCACTTGGGAGGTTGAGGCATGAGGATCATTGCAAGTTCAAGGCCAGCCTGAACTGCACAGTGAGACCCTGTCTCAAAAAGACAAAAAAAAAAAAAAAAAAAGAGAGAGACAGAGAGAGAGAGAGTGAGAGATTTCTTGCAAAGTTCTGCTCTCAGCGTATCCAAGCACCAACTCCCCAGCTCTGCACCCAGCCGGCAGGCTGTGCACCGAGGCAGAGCCCTCGTGGAACTGTCCGCAGTGGAGACACAGCCACTGGAATGCAGAGGGGGAAACAGCTGGCAGGAAAGGCCAGCTTCCAACACCTCACAGACTTCCTGGAAACCCCAAGGGTCTCCTTAACACCCTAGGTCACACAGCTTTTAAGGTTTAGACCTAGGATGTCCCCACAGTCTCCTGTCTTCCTTCAGAGGAGAGACTCGAAGGCAACCAGCTCATGGGGGCACTGTGCCCCTCACAGCACTTGGCCACAGTGGACAGCACTGGCAAGAGGCCAGGCCTGACCAAACAGCTGGTCACTGGGCTGTGGCCTGGATCTACCCCCTTCTGACCCCTCCTGCTCATTGGCCACCCTGAGTCGAGCAGCTTTTCCTGCACCAGGCCCCTCTGCATCCTGACTGCCACGAACCAGCAGAATGTGGCCTGAAGCAGCCGGGCGTGGTGGCGCACGCCTTTAATCCCAGCACTCGGGAGGCTGAGGTAGGCGGAGCGTTGTGGGTTCGAGGCCGGCTTGGGCTACAACGCGAGCGCAAGGCCGGCCTGAGCTACATAGTGCGACCCTGCCTCAAAAAACCAGGGCTGGGAGTTTGGCTCAGTGCCTTAAGCGCCTGCCCTAGCAGGCGCGGGGTTGTGAGTTCAATCCCC
>RJWM01040916.1:0-15191 GCA_004363535.1 Dasyprocta punctata
TTTTTTGAGGCAGGGTCGCACTGTGTAGCTTAGGCCGGCCTTGCGCTCGCGTTGTAGCCCAGGCCGGCCTTGAACTCACAACGCTCCTCCTACCTCAGCCTCCCGAGTGCTGGGAGTAAAGGCATGCACCACCACGCCCGGCTTCAAGCTGGCTGCATCTTAAAACTTCAGTGGCACAAGCAAAAAAGACCAATTACACAGAGTGAAGTGACTTCAGTGACTTCCTATTCTGACATGTGAACCCCTTTAACTCAGTGTCAAGGAAACTGCAGCTTTATGTGCATTTGTGGAGAACAACCAGCAATCATGAGATTCTACAGGATTAAAAGAGGCAAGAAAAGCCGGGTGTGGTGGCGCACACCTGTAATCCCAGCACTCGGGAGGCTGAGGTAGGCGGAGCGTTGTGAGTTCGAGACTGGCTTGGGCTACAACGCGAGCACAAGGCCGGCCTGCGCTACATAGTGCGACCCTGCCTCAAAAAACCAGGGCTGGGAGTTTGGCTCAGTGCCTTAAGTGTCTGCCCTGGCAGGCGCGAGGTTGTGAGTTCAATCCCCGGTGCCGCAAAAAAAAAAAAAAAAAAAAAAAAAAGAGGCAAGAAAGCTGGGCATGATGGCGCATGCCTTTAATTCCAGCACTTGGGAGGCTGAGTGTTGTGAGTTCTAGGCCGATTTAGGCTACAACTGGAGCACAAGGCCGACCTGAGCTACACAGTGCGACCCTGCCTCAAAAAAATTAGGGCCAGGAGTTTGGCTCAGGGGCTTAAGCACCTGTCTGTCAGGAGCGAGGTTGTGAGTTCGATCCCCAGTGCCGCAAAAAAAAAAAAAAAAAAAAAAAAAAAAAAAAAAAAAAAAAAAAAAAAAAAAAAAAAAAAAAAAAAAAAAAAAAAAAAAAAAAAAAAAAAAAGAAAGAAACACACACACACAAAATCTTATAGTTAACACTTATGGAATCCAAACTTGTTATGCTTCTTAATTAGCGCCTCAAGTGTACCGTGTCACTGATCCAAATGGCACAGGCAGAAGGGCCAGCAGCAGTGCAGGCCAAGTGACACGTACCACCACCAGCTATAGTCGCCTTGATGAGGGAATCCAGCTCTTCATCCCCGCGGATGGCGAGCTGCAAGTGACGCGGAGTGATGCGCTTGACTTTGAGATCCTTAGACGCGTTCCCTGCCAGCTCCAGCACCTGTGGGCACCGAAGACAAGAGACCACACGCTTAAGGAAGGGCTGGGGTGGGGTGGGTGGGCCCTTCTGTTCAGAGCTGGAGCGCTGCGGCAACCACTCACAGCGCATAGCAGCTGCCGAGAAGCGCTCTACTGCTGCAACGCTTCTGTGGAGCTCGGGCTGCATCCAACTTCCTTTCCATTTGTTCCCTGCGACGGACAGAGGCACCTGAGGCAAAGCCCTCTTCCCCACAGAAGGGCATTAATGTAAGGAAAAGGGATGTTGTATCTCAGCCGAGATTCCCAGTGTGAACATTTAGAAAAGTCACAGATTTTAACACACCCATGTGGTCTATATGCTATCCATGTAGTTCTTTTTCTTTTCCTTTAATGGCTACAGCTTACTTCTTAATACAGGAAAGTTTAAAAATGTGATTCAGACACATAGAAGACATCTCTGAACAACAGTTCTTTCCTAGGAAGGCCTCAATACTATTGATAAAGCTACCTACTATAAGAAATTTAAGCCGGGCATGGTGGCTCACGCCTTTAATCCCAGCACTCGGGAGGCTGAGGTAGGGGGAGCGTTGTGAGTTCGAGGCCAGCTTGTGCTACAACGTGAGCACAAGGCCGGCCTGAGCTACATACATAGTGCGACCCTGACTCAAAAAACTAGGGCTGAGAGTTTAGCTCAACAGCTTAAGCACCTGTCTGGCAGGCTCGAGGCTGTGAGTTCGATCCCCGGTGCCGCAAATAAATAAATAAATAAATAATAAATAAATAAATAAAATAAAAAATTTGGCCAGGGTGTGGTGGCGCATGCCTCTAAATCCCAGTACTTGGGAGGCTGAGGCAGGAGAATCATGGCGAATTTGAGACTAGCCGGGGCTACAAAGTGAGCTCAAGGTCAACCTGAACTGCATAGTGAGACCCTGTCCCAAAAAGACAAAAAACAAAACAAAACAAAAACTTACAGGGCCTGGGATATAGCTCAGTGTCACAGCACCTGCCTGGCAAGTGCAAGGTCCTGAGTTCAATTCCCGGGACAAAAAAAAAAAAAAAAAAAAAAAAAAAAAAAAAAAAAAAAAAAAAAAAAAAAAAAAAAAAAAAAAAAAAAAAAAAAAAAAAAAAAAAAAAAAAAAAAAAAAAAAAAAAAAAAAAAAAAAAAAAAAAAAAAAAAAAAAAAAAAACCCAAAAATTTACAGGCATCAACACAGAAAAAATTACATTAAAAAATAGAAAATGACAAGATGTAAAAGCAGCAAAACCCAACCCCAGACCACCCAGAACCAGAGGAAAATGGGGTGGGGACGTGATTCAGCTTTCAATGTTTGTGAGCCTAAATATAGATCAATGGGCTATAAATTAGAAGTCTTTTATTCTATACTGGGAATTCAGCTATAGGAATTTCAAAGTCTCAGTTAAGTACATGCTGCTTTTTAAAATTTATTTACCTTCTTTCTTTCTTTTTTTTTTGGTATCAGCGATCAAACCCATGACCTTGCACTTGCTAAGCAGGTGCTTGTGCCACTGAACCCCCAGTCCCATTATTGTAAAATATTTACCTGGTATTATTGTACTTTTGATGGAAATATCAAAAATGCACAAGCAAAAATATCCTCATGGAGCCATGTCCCCGAAGTGGAGCGGTGTAAGGCCGAGTGTCCTTAGAAGCAACTACTAGGCGCTCAAATGTGCCAGTCCCATGGCTCCAGGGACTCCGGCGGGGACAGGACCCGGTGCCACCCGTCCCTGAGCCATCCCCAGATGCAAAGCCAGACTGAAAGTGGTCATCCCTGACCTAAGCTCCTGGCATCAGACTCGGCACTGAGCACCTGCCCAGCATGCCCAAGGCCTGGGACTTGATCCCCGGTAGTCTAGTAAGCCTGTGGCGAGTGGCAGTTTGGACTGCACTTGCATATGGCGATCCGGAATAATCTGCCTCAGTATCAGTGAATGAAGATGAACATTCTCCTAGAGCTGCAGCTGAACAACACTGGTTGCACTGAAAAGGGCTCCACTAACACAGAGCCACACAGGGCATCTCGCCCAGGCCGCGGCAAGGGACGCCCTGGGGTCTCTTGGTCAAGGTAAGGACATGCCAGCAGCTGACACCTCAGTTTCTCTCCTGGGCCCCTGGTTACTTCCTTTCATCAGGTGGGTTATCCCTACCACCTGCTTCCAATTCAAGCTGCTTCCTGCTCAGAAACGTGGCTGAAGCAGTCTCCTGGCTTCCCATTCCTTTTCCTTAGGTGGATGGAGACAGGGTAAGTAGGGTCTAAGACCCAAGAATGAAGAACTCTTGTCCAAATAACTTATTTTCCTGAAGGTTAAACTTGGTTGGGCCAGGGACACAGCTCTGCAGCACAGCACCTGCCTGGCAAGTTCCAAGCCATAAGTTCGATTCCTGTTACCCTCCCCCAGCCCTACCCCTGCCAAAGAAACAAAAAAGTTAAACACAGTTGTGCAACCATGAAGACAACCAGCAGGACTTTAACCTGGGACCTGACCAGTCTTCCCAGAGCGCACGCTGGAACCTCACACACTCTACTGGCTCAATTACATTATACCAGTTAGAGCAGTGCTTCCCACTGCTTTGCTGTATCACTCGAAAACACAGCACTTAGTCTTAGACTACTAAAAATAAACACACCAGGCTTCCTTTTAGCATTGGCACTGGGCTACAGGCTGATGAGATGCGTGTAAAAGAGCTATTAAAAATAACCAATGTCTTTTGGAAATACACGTCATGGGCTTCAGTTAGTCAACTTAGGACTTTTTTTTTTTGGTACTGGGAATCAAACTCACAACCTTGCGCTTGCCAGGCAGGTGCTGTGCCACTGAGCAAGCTTAGAAGATTTTGAGCAGTACCGGGGCCCAAACCCGGTACCTCCCACTGAGCCTCACCTGCCCTCCCCTCAGTAAGTCACTCAGTTGGCACGGGATGGGCTCAAACCCACCGCCCTCTTGCCCCTGACTCCGCCCGCAGCAGCCCCCACGTACCTCGGCAGTGAGGTACTCCAGAATCGCGGCGCTGTATACGGCAGCAGTGGCGCCCACCCGTCCGTGGCTGGTGGTGCGAGTTTTCAAGTGTCTGTGGATGCGGCCCACAGGAAACTGGAAGAGAGATGTCACATGGGGAAACACCGCAGAGCCCGGACATCACGCCGCGGTTGGACCCGAAGACTTGGCAGTGCGGGTGAGTATAGACACGGCAGACCCTGAGTGTCTGTGGCAATCACCACTCCTGTCATCAGTAGCACGTGTGTGGCCTCGTCACCCGCAGAAGGCAAGGCGGGCTGGCCCACTGTGCACAACAGTCACACGTGACTCTGCCCCTCTGGCCCTGTTCCTTCCTCACTTTCGGGTTCTCCAATAGCTTCAATCTGTTCAGGTTTTCTGTTGTGCTAGGTGGGAACACAGCCCTGTGCTCCACCCCAGCTCTTCCCATCTGGAGACAGGGTCCAGCTGCGTGCCCACCCTGGCCTTGCCCTTGTGGGCCTCCTGCTGCCAGCCTGGCCTGACTCTCTCCACCGGGAGGAGGAGGGGAACTTTGCCACTGCCACCGTGTTGGGAGCCCTTGAAGCTGGAAACTGACCTAGGGCAAGACCCAAACATGACCCCACCTAAAAAAAACAAAGCGCCTGGGTCAAGAGGTCACGTCAAGAGGTTGCTACAGCCCAGAAAAACACCAAGCTCCCAGACAATCCAAGCCATGGGCTGCCAGGCAGAGGGGCTGAAATTGACCTCACCCTTCCCGGTATTTAATTAATTAATTTATTTCTTTGCGGCACTGGGGATTGAACTCACAACCTGTCAGACAGGCACTTAAGTCACTGAGCCAAACTCCCAGCCCTGGTTTTTTGAGGCAGGGTCGCACTGTGTAGCTCGGGCCGGCCTTGCGCTCACGTTGTATCCCAAGGTGGCCTCGAACTCACAACGCTCCTCCTACCTCAGCTTCCCGAATGCTAGGATTAAAGGCGCCTTCCCGGTATTTAAACAAACAGGCAGCACTGGTTAAGTGGTACCTTTTCTCCCATCAGGAGAGTAAGGGCTCCACCTGACCCCAGCTTTGTCTCTTCTTTATTTTCTCATCTTCTCAGGGTCCTTCGCCCCAAGAACTTCAGGAGCCACGTGGGTCACGGCACCACGAAACCGACAGCACCGCCTTCCGCCTTTCACCACTCCTCACTTTGCTCTGGTAATGGGGTTTAAGCCGGGACCTCTTATGTGCCTCATGTGTGCTGACTTGAGGCCGCACCCCTGGCTGCCCCAAGTTTTGGCTATCTCCTCATCCCATCACTGCCCTGTTTCCTTTCCATAGCATTCTTTCCTCAGGAAACCCTGCCGAAAACTTCTCTACACATCTCAAGTCCCTTTCCAGTTAGCCTAGATACCTCTTCTTTTTGAGAGTCTCGCTATGTAGTTCAGGCTGGCCTCCGACTTGTGGCGATGCTCTTGCTTCAGCCTCTGGAGTGCTGGGATCACAGGCATGTGCCACCACGCCTGGCAATACCTCCTTTTCAAAGGTAAAATCAACAAACATATCCTAACGGGATGCAGTGGTGGATGACTGTAATCCCATGTGCTAGGGAGGCAGAGGCAGGAGGATCACAACCCAAACCTGGCTGGCATCTGATAAAACACTCTCCTCAGCCGGGCATGGTGGTGCCCGCCTGCAGTCGCAGCATTCAGGAGGCTGGGGTAAGAGGATCATTTGGAGCTCAAGGCCAGCCTGAACCGCATGGCAAGACTTTGTCTCAAACAAAAAGGCGAACAAACAAAAACACTCTCCTCAAGGTCCAGCAGTGACATCTTAGTCCCCAAATCTACTTGCTACTTGTAGATCTTCTCCTCAAGAAGACAAAGCATTCCCCTAAGTGGTCATGGCTTCTCGAGGGCCAGTTCCACGCCCTGCGTCCCGAGTGGTGTGCAGCTGGGACACAGTGCTCTCCAGTGTCCCTCTGCAGGCTCCCCGCTGCCCCAGGCTCTTCTCACCTCTCTGGGGTGGATGGAGGGGACCCGAGACAGTCTTGCCATATAGCTCAGGCAAGCCTCAAACTCACTATGGAGCCCAGGCGGCCCTGAACGCACGAGCCTCCTGCCTCAGCCTCAAGAGTGCTGGGATTGCAGGAGGGCACCATAGCAGGTCTTTTATCTTGTTTTATTTCTAAATTGGGGTCTTGTGAGGTTTCCTGTGTTGCCTAGGCTGACTTAGGAAACTAAGATCCTGCTGTCTCCACCTCCGCGGCAGCAAGGACTACAGGTCTAGGGAAGTTGGCCTTTTTTTTCGCGGCACCGGGGATCGAACTCACAGCTTCATGCCTGCCAGACAGGCCCTTATGCCACTGAGCCAAACTCCTGGCCCTAGTTTTTCGAGGCAGGGTCGCACTATGTAGCTCAGGCCGGCCTTGAGCTCTCATTGTAGCCCAAGCGGGCCTCAAACTCACAATGCTCCTCCTACCTCAGCCTCCAGAGCTCTGGGATTAAAGGCGTGCGCCACCACGCCCGGCTAAATTAGCCTTTTCTATGAGTGATGTGCACGAGACCAAGAGACCCAAGCTGCCACAGCAGATAGCCCCGGTCAGGAGAGAACCTCGACTGGGCTACCGTTCAGGGGTAGAGCACCATCCAACGTATTGAGGTCCTGGGTTCAATTCCCAGTACTAAAACAAAGACAAAAACTACACCCCTGTATCTGAGAGGCAAGAGCAGCACAGCACTGACCAGCACCCTGGCTCGGCGCGGCTCCCTGGGAAGGGCACTGTGCCTGAGAGCGGGGAAGGCAGCCTTGTGAGGCTGGCTCTGCCCAGCACCGAGCGAGACACAGGCAGCTTCCAGGGCCGGCCGTGCTTCCCTGCGGCTCCTCCCTCACTCAGGCTAGGAGACGTCCAGGGTGTCTACTACCCACAGCACAGAAGTCGTCTCACATGTAACTCAGTCACCACTCCTAGGAAGTAGGGTTCATGTTTTCCCAGGCACATTTTGCTGAACTTCAAAGTGACTCCTCCTACACTGATGCATAATTCGGCCCTACTACCAACTGTTATGCCCCTTAAGCACTAAGCCTTTAAGACACTTCCAGCATCTCAGGCTGTGCCTTTCTGCTCACCTTCTCACATACTCTTCTCCTTCCCAGCCATTCTAACTCAAGTCCGCGCTGCCACCGATAGTCCCTGGCTGCTCCCTTTGGAGCTGCCTGGCTCACATTATCACTTGCTCGAACCCACCACTGCTGCAAGCGTGAAACCCAACCCTTATAGCTGGCCTTCAAGCTCCCCACTTAACAGTGTTTCCTATGTGCAAGGAATAATTCTCACTTATTCAGAAAATACTAAGTGTGTGGGTTAAAGCTGTGGCAATTGGAATATGCTGAGCTGGAAAACACTCAGTGGTTCTGAGAATATCACTCAGGCTAAACTGAGGCTGCCAGACAAGCATTCAGAGGACCTGAGTAGTTCATTTTTACTCCTCCACCCGGAATCTAGCCCATCTTGATAATTACGTGGCACTCCAAACTCTTTCAAAAGAAAACTCACAAAATGCTCACTTCAGTATGACACAGTTTATAAAAGAACAAGGAGCGTAATTATAATTTTGAACAAATGGATTTTAATAGAAAATTACCAATTCATTAAGGCCACTTTACAACCTCTTCTCACACTGATCTCCAACTAACTTTATGATCTAAGCTTTGGCCAATCAACCTCCTTATTAAGGTCTGCGATATGAGATGCTCTGTCATTTGTGAACTACCTCTGGGTCCGGAGCTGCAGCAGTGAAAGAGATGCCTTCAAGAGCTGCGCCAGCCCGGGGGACCCCTTACCTGCAGCCCAGCTCTCTGTGAGCGTGACACAGCCTTGGCCTTGGCCTTCCCACTGTCCTTCCCAGCTTTGCCTCCAGCCTAGACAGAGAGAGGGGTGGAGGAAGTGAGCACAGTACTTCCAAAACAGCAGAAAACAAAACATGACCTCTTCCCTCATTTGTAAAAATACACGTGGTCATATCACTTTTCACTGACTTATCTAAAACAGAGATCAAAGGGCTGGGGCTATAGGTCCTGAGTTTGATTCCCAATACCAATAAACAAACAAATAAACAGACATCAAACACAAACACCTTTTGAAAATGTGAGACTTTTACAAGTCTGAATGTATTGCTCAAATTTTTCTTTTTCTTTTTTTCTGAGTACCTGGAATTGAACTCAGGACCTTGTGCTTGCCAAGCAGGCACTGTCACTGAGCTATATCCCTTGCCCTCAAATTTCTGATAAATCCTGCAAGTCAATAACTTATACATGCCTGAAATATTTTGCAATTAAATAACTTTATAAAATGTCATCAGAATGAATCTACAGAAACATTCATAACTTAGCTCTTTTAGAAGAAACAAGAATCAAGAATATTAGCTGAAGCCGGGCGTGGTGGCGCCCACCTTTAATCCCAGTACTCGGGAGAGGTTGAGGTAGGTGGAGTGTTGTGAGTTTGAGGCCCACCTGAACTACATAGTGAGACCCTGTCTCAAAAAACTAGGGCTCGGAGTTTGGCTCAGTGGCTTAAGTGCTTGTCTGGCAGGCGTGAAGTTGTAAGTTCGATCCCTGGTGCTACGAAAAAAAAATCAGTAAAGAATAAAAATATATTTGCACTAATTTTTTTTTGCATTTGACTCGATTTTTAGCAGTTCTGGGGACTGAACCCAGGGCCTTCATACTGACAGCTTCATCCCTTTTTATCTTTTGGTTTTTTTTTGTACCGGGAATCAAACTGACAACCTTGCACCTACCCAACAGGCACTTACGCTATTGAGCTAAATCCTTGGCAACCTTTTTTTATTTTGAGGCAAGCTTTCACTAGGTCACTAAGTTGCTCAGGCCGGGGCATGAATTTGCTGTCCTCCTGCCTCAGCTGCACAGAGCACTTGGATTAGAGGTGTGAGGCAACACAGCCAGGTTTTACTCCATTTTTACGTAACAAAAGAAACTTCACTGCATTTGCACTCATCTTTTCTTTTTTACATAGAAACAGGATTTGTAAATTGTTCTGTATCAGCACAGCCATATACCTCATTTGTTGAAATGACTGTTTAATACTCCATTGGATTTGTATCACCTTTCTCCTATGAGTGACCAATGGGATCATTTAAGAAGTACTTATTTTGCCGGGCGTGGTGGCGCACGCCTTTAATCCCAGCACTCGGGAGGCTGAGGTAGGCGGAGCGTTGTGAGTTCGAGGCCGGCTTGGGCTACAACGCGAGCGCCAGGCCGGCCTGAGCTACATACTGCGACCCTGCCTCAAAAAAAAAAAAAACCAGGGCCGGGAGTTTGGCTCAGTGCCTTAAGCGCCTGCCCTGGCAGGCGCGAGGTTGTGAGTTCAATCCCCGGTTCCGCAAAAAAAAAAAAAAAAAAAAAAGAAGTACTTATTTTATATATCGATTCAAAATAGTATTTGTGTAACCTCTAAAGTCTGAAAGTCCTTTTTTATGTATGATAAAATATATAACATAAAATTTACCATCTGAATCACCTTTTTTAATGAGATAAGGTCTCAGTATGCAGTTCAGTTTAGGCTGGCCTTGAACTCATTATGTAGCCCAGGCTAGCCTTGAATGAACTCACAGCAATCTTCCTGCCTCAGTCTTTCAAGTGCTGGGTTTAGAGGCATGTGCCAACCACACCTACAGACTGTTTTCTATCATTTAACTTCACCATTTAAATCTATTAATTCTTTTTTTTTTGGTACCTGTGATTGAACTCATGACCTCACACTCGCCAGGCAGGTGCTGTGCCACTGAACTATATTCCTGGTCCCCTCTTTTTTTTTTTTTTTTTTTTGCGGCACTGGGGATCGAACTCACAACCTCACATCTGCCAGGGCAGGTGCTTAAGCTGCTGAGCGAAACTCCCAGCCCTGGTTTTTTGAGGCAGGGTCGCACTATGTAGCTCAGGTCGGCCTTGCGCTCGCGTTGTAGCCCAAGCGGGCCTCGAACTCACAACGCTCCTCCTACCTCAGCCTCCCGAGTGCTGGGATTAAAGGCGTGCGCCACCACGCCCGGCTCCTGGTCCCCTCTTAATTCTTTTTTTTTTTTTTTTTTTTGCAGCACCTGGGATCAAACTCACAACTTCACGCATGCCAGACAGGCGCTTAAGCCATTGAGCCAAACTCCCGGCCCTAGTTTTTTGACGTAGGGTTGCACTATGTATCCCAGGCCAGCCTTGCACTCACATTGTAGCCCAAGTTGGCCTGGAACTCAAAACGCTCCTCCTACCTCAGCCTCCCGAGTGCTGGGATTAAAGGAGTGCGCCACCACACCCGGCTCCCCCCCCCACCCGGCTCCCCTAATTCTTTTTTTTTAAATGTATTACTCATCACTGTTAAAAAAAAAAAAAGCTAAGTGGGGTGTGGTAGTACACACCTGTAATCCTAGCACTTGGGAGGCTGAGGCAGGAGTATTGCAAATTCAAGGACAGTGTGGGTGACAAATGAGTTCAAGGACAGCCTGCACTACCTAGCAAAACCCTGTTTCAAGAAACAAGACCAAAAGGTAAAACTTTTATGGTATCAAACCTGATGGAATATAAAATGTACAATAAATACATAACTACTCACATTTCAAAATCCCTTCAAACTACATATATTCTCCCAGCTTTACATATTTACTAAAGTACAGATGATATAAGCAACATAAAAGTTGTATTATTAACTTGACTAAACCTCTCAGTTACAAACATTTATATAAAAGGAAGGCACTGGTTGAAGTATATTTCACTCAGAAAAACTTGGAAACTGAATACCGAGATACAGTACTTTTGTTTATTTAATAGATATTCTTACCGCTTGAGTTTGAAATCCAGAATGACAACTCAATTTCCTGTATTTTACTTTACCTTATGCTCGTATATTTTTATTCGCTAATGAATGTCGAACGCAGCATATAACTAGATTGAGAAACACTGTAAAAACTAGCAAGGATGCTGAAAGTCATCAGCTTGAGCTAATTAATTTACAGAGCAGATGTAACCTGCGCCTATAGTTAAAGTGCTTTACTATAAAGGCCTGTTGATAACAATAAACCAAATTACGGAGTTTGGATGCGATCGTCCACCAAGTATGCTCCAGTTCGCAGCTGGAGAATCTTACAATAACCAACACTGACGCTCTCACAGTTAGGTGTTATGCAAAGTGTCATTATTCCGGCTCTCGGGGAGTTCAACGCCCAAAGCCGCGGTCCGGCCGCGCAGCCTCGCGGTGAGAGCGGTGACAGCCGCCCGGGGGTGCCGTCCCGCCCGGGTCGCCCAGAGACCCCGCAGAGCCGCGCTCCGCACGCGCCGGCGACACAAAGCGCGGCGGATGCGGGTGAGCGCCGCTTGGGCGCGGGCTGAAGTTTGAATGCACTTTCATTTCTCCACCAGTCTCACTCGCCTGAACACGATCTCCCTTTCCCGATGAAAAGGGGACGTTGGGAGCCGAGAAAACCCAGCGCCCACAGCAGCGAGGGAAGGAGACAAGGGGCCGCCCCGGCCACCCCGACCCCCGCCGGACCCCGCCGGGCCGTTACGTAACCGCCGCCCGCGACTCTCCAGCGCCCGCCGCGCCCCGGCCGCCCTCCGCCCTCCAGCGCGACGTCCCCCACGGGTCCGGGCCGAGTTCGCGTCCGCTCCGCGCGTCTCGATCCACGGGAGCGCGGCGAGGGCTCGGCCGGACGCGGCTCCGCCGCCCGCCAACTCCGACGCCACAGGTAGCGGCGCCGCTCCCGTCCGGCGTCCCCGCTCGCCCGGCCCCCCTCACCATAGTCTCGGCCGACTCTGCCTCCGCTCGGCCGGTTGACCGCCCGCTGCCGCCCCGCGCCGCCGCAGCCGCTCTCGCAGCAACGATCGCCGCCGCGGGAGCCGGACAATACCCCGGGCCCGCCTCGCGCTGCCGCGACCAATGGCTGCTCACCTTGCTCATTTGAACCCCTGCGACTGTCCAATCGTGCGCCTTCTTCTAGCTAGAACTCCGCCTCCCGGCACCTCCTCTCTAACGGCTGTTTGTTTTTGCACACGGCACCTGGAGGCGGGGTTTCCAGCCCCAACACTGACGCGCTCTCCGCTTCTCTTCACGCGCCGAGCCTGACGAACAGGAGAACTGACCAATGGGAGCGGATAAGAGCCAATGAAACTTTCGCCCGCGAGCGACGGAGGTGGGACACCAGGAAGGACAGCAGGATTAGCCAATGGGATGGAGCAATTTAAGGCGGCTGAGGCTTTCCCGCCCAATCTCGGCGTTGGTGACTTGTTTGGGGTGAAAGCGGCTGTCCGGCGCGCTTCCTCGAGCCGCTGTCCACAAAGACACAGGTTGTCCTCATCGCGGCCGCGAGTCTCATTCCGCGGCGACCGAGTTTCGGCGCAACTGGGACCCCTTGGCCACCGCTGTCCTGGCAAACGGATCTTCCTGAGGTCCCGCTGGCGGACCCGTGGCCAGAGCCCTCCGGACCACCTTAGCTTTGTTTTCCTCAGATCTGAAGGTTGGAGTTTGGGGGAAACTCAACTACAGCAGAAGAAACCCTCTCCAGCCGAGCTCACGGCCGGGCGTCATGGCGCACGCCTGCCATCCCGGCACTGGGGAGGCCGAGGCAGGAGAATCGCGAGTTCGAGCCCAGCTTGGGCAATTCAGCGAGATAAGTAGGACAGCTCCCCCAGTTTTTCTGCGCTTGTCCTCGTTCTGGCCTTCGATGCCTTCACTGTTCCCCAGCGGCTGCCCCGGCTGTGCCTGCGGTGCGCTAGGGTCTCGACTTTCGTGGGGATTTCATTTTCCTGGGGAAATTTTCCCAGGCTGCTTTCCCAGCAGTTTTATCACCAGACAGGCAATATCCAAAGTTTGAATTTTCTTTCTTCGATATTTTGTTTGTTTGTTTTTTGAGACAGGTTCTTACTATGTAGTGTAGGCTGACCTGGACTCTCTGTGTAGCCCAGGCTGGTCTTGAACTCGCGGCAATTCTCCTGACTCAGCCTCCCAAGCACTTGGGACTACGGGTCTGTGTCACCACGCCCAGCTACAGCTGTTTTTGATTTTGAGACAGGATTTCCCGAAATTACTAAATGCCCCAGCCTGGGTTCAAACTTATGATTCTTCTGCCTCAGCTTCCCTGAGTGCTGGGATTATAGACATGCATCTGCACACCTGGCTGTCTCACCTTTATCTATTTATTTAGGAGAAAGGGTCTCGTATGTAGTCCAGGTTGCTCTCAAACTTGCTCTCTGTGTAGCTCAGACCTACCTAGTGATCCTCCTGCCTCAGCCTCCCAGAATACAGGGATAAGAGGCATGCACCACCGTGCCTGGGCTGTTCTGTCATTTGTGAAACTGAAAATATCAGTTCTAGTTTTGCTGGTACTGAGTCAGCATTCTTTCAGTAATGAAGGAAAAAGTACTTAGGACATAGCACTGAAGAAATCCAAACTCTTCTATCAACAGAAAAGTCATTGTTGGCCTTCAGCCTTTGGGTCGTTGGTTCAGATTTTGACTCAACTGCAGTCAGGTTGAAAACAATGAGTTCTCCTCACAGACAGTAGTAATGGCTTTACTGTCCTTGGTGATGAGAGAACTATCTTTAGGTACTTGGACTGAAGAAAACCAGTGCAAGTTCTCCAGTATCTATAAGTGGAGAAACTTTTTCTACTAACAGTTTTATAAAGTAAGCATGTTAGTGAGGAAAGGAAGTTTCTAGTGAAGTCTAGGGCTGTAGTTTGGATCTGGAATATTCTGGAAAGCTGCATGCGGTAAATGAAAGCTTGGTTCCCAGCCAGGGTCTTTGGGAGGCACAGTGTTTAGGAATTGAGGCCTACATTACCCAAATACTGATTTTAAGTAACACTGAGCACCAGGCGTGGTGACACAGACCTGTAAATCCACCACTCAGAGGCTGAGGCAGAAGGGTTGCTGCCAGCCTGGGCTACAAAGTAATTTCACCAGAAGTGTGTAACAAGACTCCATCTCAAAAAGCCAAACCAAACAGGGATTCAGGCTGGGAGTTTGGCTCAGTGGCATAAGCGCCTGTCTGGCAGGTGTGAAGCTGTGAGTTTGATCCCCGGTGCCGCAAAAAAAAAAAAAAAGAAAAAAAAAAAAGAAAAGAAAATCTGGTACCCAAACAGGGATTCAGTTTTACTACAGAAAGAATGACTATCGTCATGAAATCAGATAATAAATTCTGAGGAGTCTTCAGGGAGAAAGGAACTCCCTTGCATTTTTGGTGGGAATGTACACTAGTACAACTATTATCGAGATCAGTATGGAGGGTCCTCAAAAAAGTAAAACTAGCAACTGCATTTGACACAGCCCTTCCGCGTCTAGGTATCTTCCCGAAAGAGTTGAAGACATCAAGGCCGGATATGGTGGTTCATGCCTTGTAATTCCAGCACTCAGGAGGCTGAGGCAGGAGGATCACTGCAAATTCGAGGCCAGCCTGGGCTACAAAGTGAATTCAAGTCCAGTCTGAACTACACAGTGAAACCCTGTCTCAAAAAGAACAACAACAACAACAACAAATAGCTGAAGATATAACAGTGATCCATGGACACCCGTGTTTACAGCAGCATGGTGTAAAATAGCTAAATCTTGGAAGCAGCCTATATGTCCATCAATGAAGAATGGACAAAGAAAATATGGTATTCACTCACAAAGGAGTACTTCTGTGTCATGAAGAATGGTAGACTGGAGCTGAGCGTGGTAGCACACGCCTTTAATCCTAGCACTCGGGAGGCTGAGGTAGGAGGAGCGTTGTGAGTTGAAGGCTCGCTTGAGCTACAATGTGAGCACAAGGCCGGCCTGAGCTACATAGTGTGACCCTGCCTCAAAAAACTAGGGCTGGAGCCTGGCGTGGTGGCACACGCCTTTAGTCCCAGCACTCGGGAGGCTGAGGTAGGAGGAGCGTTGTAAGTTCGAGGCTGGCTTGGGCTACAACGCGAGCGCAAGGCCGGCCTGAGCTACACAGTGCGACCCTGCCTCAAAAAACCAGGGCCGGGAGTTTGGCTCAGTGACTTTTTTTTTTTTTT
>RJWM01040917.1:0-15168 GCA_004363535.1 Dasyprocta punctata
AGATGCAAAAGGCAGTCTCTGGCCTCCAATCCAAACAGAGCAAGTCCAGGAGATGCAAACACAGAAAAGGCTGGGAGTCCCACAACTGAAGTTTCTGAGGTGATGGCAACTGAAGTAAAGAAACAACTTCAAGAGGCTATAAAAGGAATTAGAACAGAAATACTAACTCAACTAAAAGAAGAAATGAAAAACATAATAAAAGAACTGCTAGGCAACTCTAAAGGAGACATAGATGAAAAAATGGAGCATAGGAAAATGAGGGAAACCTGGAATGAACAATATAAAAAAGATTTAGAATACATGAAACAGATTCAAAGAGATAACCAGGAAATCAAAAACTCCTATGAAAGTTGGCAAAACCACTTGAAAGAAACTAAAGATAGACTTTCAACCTTGAAGAGAGGTTTGCAGCTTGTGATCAGGAAAGGAAAAATCTCTTAAAAATAACGAGGAACCTGGAAGTTACAATTCAACGACTACAAGACAACCCAAAGAAACATAACTTAAGACTTAAAGGTATGAGTGAAAAGGCAGGGGTCAGTACAAATCAAATTACAAGCCTATTTACAGAAATTATTTTAGAAAACTTCCCAAACATGGGAAAAGGAAGTGACTTTCAGATAAGTGAAGCATATAGAACTCCAGCTAACCATAACCAAAATAAATCTAGACATATAACTATCTTTCAAAATCAATGGAGAAACAAGATACTTCCATGACAAAGAACAACTGAAGGACTTTATGACCACCATGACCTAACAAATCTTAATAATATATGCATCCCTGAGTAAAGTTTGACAGATAATCCAATAAAAGTAGTATATTAGAACATATGACAGGAAAGGAGAGATATCGAAGTAATAAGTTTTACTCCTGCTTCTATGCCTTGCTTCCTAAAGTTCTGATAACTAATTTTCAATTTTAGCTCCATCCCTTCTTGCAACAATCTGAACTTGAAAGAAGTGGCAGTAAACAGAAAATTGTCAGTGAGAGAATTTCAACAACCAAGATTGACATCTTTAATTACCAGTCCTTGCTGAATGGTACGAAAGTTCAAGTGAAAGTTGGAGAGTTTATCTCTGAACCCAACAAGGCACCACATTTATCCTTAAATGATAAACTGATGATGTGGGGTGAACATCATAATGAGGTAAGTCCTTCACAAGTAGACAACATGATGATCAACCTCAAGGCAAAGTTTGTAAAAGGCACAAAACTTAGGTAAGTTTTTGAAGTCCATGAGACAGACACTACCTTATTTGGTTCTTTACTGTAATGTTTGAACTTTGATCTGAATCAGACATTGCTTTTGAGTAACTGAGCACATTGCCTCACTTATAATGATCAAATAATTGCTGAGTGATAGGAAATATCAACTCAGACCATATTTTAGGTCAGAAAGACCACTGAGTTTATGTCATTGGTACTAATGAGAATGACTGACTTAGGTGAGAGAAATTAGATGAATATTTGGGGATAAATATCATCAAATTGGACACAATGTTTTAGCATTTGAATTTAAGGAGTATAGGTACATTACTTACTTTAGCCCACTTTATGACCTCTACTCCTCCCAATATTTTAAGCACAATTTTATCAACTCATGGCTAAGTTGTTACATTGCACAGCAGTTCTGCTGAAAACTCCTATCTGTATGTTGCTACTGAATCTTGTTTATAAAGCTGATTTCCTCTTCTCATATCTCTTGCACAGACTCCCTTTGGTGTTTGCAACCCAACTTGCCCACCTGGATTGAGAAAAACTGCTGTGGAAGGAAAATCGTTCTGTTGCTTTGATTGTATTCCCTGCCCTGATGGGGAGATTGCAAATAAAACAGGTAAGCATTTCTGAAAATTATTTGGAATGTGGAGATAATACAATGTGACATAGCTTTGTAATGCTTCAGGATATACTTACATGGTAAACTTACAATATTCTAATTTCTTGTTTTGAACTGATTTATCTATCTATTTATTTATATTATTTTGAATAAGATGTTACTCATTCTAGCTTCAAGCTCTTGCTCTCAAGTAATCTTTTTGCCTCAGTCTTCCGTGTAGCTGGGAACAGAGGTGTGCACCACCATGTTCAGCTCACCTGTTTTTAGCCTATCTTTATTGAATTCAGTTCTCTTACTATGTGTACTTTTCACGAATTGCTTTACTATTTCTGTAGTGTAACTCTACCTAACGATTACTGAGACCTTGTTAGATAGTAAAATCTGTGATGTATACTCTAAAGACATTATCTTATTTAGCTGGTAACAAAGATACTTTGAGAAATATAAAACATTTTCCTCATGACAGAGTTGAACTTCAGAGAGATTGCACAACTTGCCAAGGTCATGTAAAAAGAGACAGTTGACACAAAACCAAGATCAATGTCATGTCAGAGTTTCTCTTAAGAACATTATATTATACACAGGTTCATCATTACTCTTCTGGTAGCCTAAGGTCCCAAGGTTTGAGATATTTTTCCCAGTTCAACATAGAAGCTTCTTAAGTAAATATTTCACAAATGGATATTTATTGAATAATTTTCCTCACAAAATTATTGCAATTCTTAGAGCAATTTTTATTTTAAACATACTCACCTGCTTCACTTTTGCTCTCAGCCAATCTTAAAACACCATGTAGCCAGATATTTAGTAATCGCAAAAGTGATGTGAGAAAGTACTTATTTGAACTCTTACTTTATAGCTGAGATTTATATTTAATTGTCTCTTCTCAAATAAAAAGGATTCTCAGTAGTTTTGAAGCATTAGCAGACACATTTACATGTAAATCTATAATTCTTTTGGTGGAGTATATTGGGGTCTTTTATGTAGACTAACATGTCATCTGTGAATAATGACAATTTAACTTCTTCCTTTCCTATCCTTAGTCTTTTTCTTCTCTCTCGTCTAATTGTTCTGGCTAATGTTTCCAGAACTATATTGAATAGGAATGCTGATGGTGGGCATTCTTGTCTTGTTCCTGAATTAACACTAAAAGCTGCAAGTTTTTAACTATTTAGTATGATGTTGGCTGGTGCTTTGTCCTAGATAACTTTTATTGGACTAAGACAAAGAACATCTATTCTAATTTTATGTAGAGTTTTTATCATGAATGAGTCTTAGACTTTATCAAAACCTTTTTCTGCAACTATTGTGATGATCATGTGATTTTTGTCTTTGGCTTTGTTGACATGATGTATTCCATTTGTTGATTTATGTTTGTTGAACCCTCCCTGCATTCCTCAATTTGAGACCATATTTATAAGTGAAATGAATCAGTCTCACATGTGTAAACATTATATTGTCTCACTTATGTGAGAAATTGAAATTAAATAAGGTCCACAATGTGCAATAGATGTTGTGAAATAGGAAGAAATTGTTTAAAAAGAAAACAGAACTAGGATGTGTGAAAGAGAAATGACAGTAAAGAAAAGGGTAAAAATGCAAATCTGTTATAATATTAGAATCCCTTAGTCCATTAAAAAGGAAGGTTTGAACTAACATTGACCGGAATTTTTTTTTTTTTTTTTTTTTTTTTTTTTTTTTTTTTTTGCGGCACCGGGGATGGAATTCACAACCTCGCGCCTGCCAGGGCAGGCGCTTAAGGCACTGAGCCAAACTCCCGGCCCTGGTTTTTTTTTTTTTTTGAGGCAGGGTCGCACTATGTAGCTCAGGCCGGCCTTGCGCTCGCGTTGTAGCCCAAGCCGGCCTCGAACCCACAACGCTCCGCCTACCTCAGCCTCCCGAGTGCTGGGATTAAAGGCGTGCGCCACCACGCCCGGCTCCACCGGAAAAATTTTTATTCCCATATCTTTCACCCTGAGCAACTACTTTAAATATAACAACATGGAATGCATTAACTATTGTTATTCTCCTAAATAAAAATCTATATCTGTATTCAAAAGCAAGCAATTTGCAATGTCTATTTTACTAAACTGAAATAAAATTCATGGGTAATATATCTTATGTCAGAAATCTTTATAAAGCAATATTATGTGCTAATTGCATTATGATAATCACATTTTTCAATGTTACAGCATTGCTTTCTTCTGGACTGCGTACTGCATATGGGGCATAAAAGGACATTAAACTCAAGTGAAGTGATTCCTATTTTAGTTTAAGCAATCAGGTATATGGTGATGTATTATTGATGGTCAGGGAAGAGGGAAAACTTTGGAAGAAACACTCCAGTTTGGAAAAAGTAGTTTAGGGCACAGGAAGATTTGGCTATTTACTAGAGGTCAAGTGGAGGTATGAAGGATATTGTTGCCTGCCATTAACTTCCTATCATTATTGATATGCTTATTTGAACATTGATCAAATTTCATTGTAATAATCTGTTTAATGATTTTTACTTCTTTACCCTTTATTGAAGTCAGAGTTCCTGTGTTCTTTTCCTTGGAAACTTCCACATATGTATGTTTATTATATTGGGCAGCTTTCCAGTTGTTGACACAAGGAGCACAACTACAAAAAAGCTATGTTTAATTTTTATGGTATCAAAGATTCAGTCCTTGGTTGGTTTCATCCAAGGCAGAAACATGATGGCAGAAGGGCATGGGTAGAGAGAAACTGACTACATCATTGCAGTTGAAAAGCAGAACATCAGGGATGTAAACGATGCAGGAAATGAGTAATACATTCTGGGTTCAAGGCTGTGACCAGGATTTGATCATGTGGTTCTAAACCCTTTGTGTCTGGTTTCATCCAAGTGATTGAAGAGGCTTGGAGAAGTGTTTTAAAGAAGTGCTAGGATGTGGTAAGCAGAGTCTGATAGGTGAGTTTGAGTTAGTGGCCAGAAGAGAATGTTGAAAACAATATAGATGGTAAGGCCAGGCTCACAAGAATTCAGATACAAACTCCACTGGAAAATGGATTAGGGGCCATGCACGTTACCTTCTGGCTAATTATTTGTGTATATCGTGCCCATGTCCTGAGATTTTTCAGAAAGCTGAGTTTAAGTGCTATAAACTAATAGACCTGGCAGAGAAATATCAAGTCAGGAAAACACACATACTGTCACTTGGAATTACTGACTACTTTCAGATAGATTTATAATGAGAATGATAAGTGAAAAACAGAAGAACATTTGAAAACATTAATTTTGCTCCAAAAAGATCCATGTGTAAAGTTGAAGTCAGTGGAGATTTTATTCCAAAAGAAATTAGGAGATCCTTATGTATCAATCAGTAGGAATATGAAAACAAATGTGGATCTAAGACCTAGATATGAATGTAGAAAATTTGAAACCACTGAAAGGTAACATATGGGAAACATTTGAAGATGTAAATATAGGCTACAATTTCCTGAACAGAACCCTAAGAGCACAGAAAATGATAACACACATGGAATTAAAAAGTTTCTGTGTGGAAAAGTTAACAGTCTGTTATATTTAAAGTCATTTTTCAGAATGAGAAAAATACTTTTATCAGCTACTCTCCTGATAGAAGATTAATAACTATAATATATAATGAACTATAAAAAATAACTGCCCAAAATTACAAAAAGTACATAAAAAGTTAAGTGCCTTTTACATTTTAATTGGATTCTAACTGAAATTTCAGTGAAGCTTTTCACAAATGAACTAAATCAGTACCTGTTCTCATTAGGAAATAAATTATCACATATAGTTTATTGCTTTTAGTATTACATTTTATTAGTCAAAAAATCATATATTATTCACAAATATTCTTTAACCATTAGAAATATTTGTCTCCATGGCCTTCCACATTTAAAACTTGGAATAGCAGAATCCTTCCTGTCTCCATTTGTAATCAAATTTGTTTTCATGAAGTCTGTTCTTTTCTCTCAACATCGGTTTTCAAATTCTTGATTCTTGTCTTCTTTAATTGTTCAGCTAAAGTTACTTTTTCTATTTCATATGGATTCAAATGTATAATCAGTGACTTCTCTCTGATCAAGGAAACAATGTATTTATTCATCTTCTTCCAATGTTAAAATTCAGTGAATATAACTTGATTGGTTTTCTTCAAAATTCAAATACAGTTGAAGATATATTGTTTTTATACATATAAATGTTCTGATCTAACAAAATGAACCCAATCCCTTTCAGATATGGATCAATGTGTGAAGTGTCCAGAAGACCAGTATCCAAATATGCAGAGAAATCAGTGTCTCCCCAAAGTTACGACATTTTTGTCCCATGAAGATACTCTGGGAGCTGCTTTGGGCTCTATGGCCATTAGTTTTTCTGTTCTCACGGCTCTGATTTTAGGACTTTTTATCCGATACCGAGATACACCTATCGTGAGAGCAAACAACAGGAACCTCAGTTATGTTCTCCTCATTTCCTTAATCTTCTGCTTCTTTTGCTCCCTGATGTTTATTGGTCTACCCAGTCCAGTTACTTGTATTCTGAGACAAACATTCTTTGGCGTTGTATTTTCTATAGCTGTTTCTGCTATTTTAGCAAAGACTTTCATTGTGGTTGTGGCCTTCAAATCTATCAAACCAGGAAACTCAATACAAATGTGGATGGTGACCCGACTTTCAAATGCTATAGTCTGCAGTTGCTCGCTCATTCAAGTGTGTATCTGCACAGTCTGGCTGATAACCTCTCCCCCATTTCCTGACACTGACACACAATCAGAGTTTGGCCAAATCATACTTCAGTGTAATGAGGGGTCTGCTGTTGCCTTCTACTGTGTTCTGGGTTATTTAGGATTTCTGGCATTTCTGAGCTTGGTTCTTGCTTTTCTGGCCAGGAGACTACCAGACAGGTTCAATGAGGCCAAAATGATCACATTTAGCATGCTGCTCTTCTGTAGTGTGTGGATTTCTTTCATACCCACCTACCTGAGCACTAAAGGAAAAACCATGGTGGCTTTGGAAATTTTTGCAATCCTGTCTTCCAGTGCTGGATTATTGGGTTGCATATTTCTTCCCAAGTGTTATGTGATTCTTCTGAGATCAGATAACAATTCAAGGAAAAACTTACTTGAACCAGTTGCTTCCATTAGAAGAGGAATTAAAGCTCAAGTGATGTGATTAATATGAAATAAACAAAAACATAGAAATAAAGACTCTCACATATGGCATTTCAGAAATGAGGACACTTTTTCATTGAACAAAAGTCTCTGTCATGGTGAGTAGGAGCTAGTTGCAGTCAATAAAAAGTGGTCAAATGACCAATACTAATGCTGACTGAGTTTCAGTGTGTCTGCTAAACATTTCCTTGAACCACAGCTTTCTTATATTTAAACAGCTTACAGCAAGTCTAACAAAGTATTGCATTTAGAGTAAATAAAATGGTTTATTTCAGTATATCATGAGTGCTCACAAATGTGCCTCCTTTCTGTCTAACTCTTCTCACTGTCCTTTTGTATAATAAAAATCAATTTTCAAAAACTTATGTATGTCTCCTAAATTTGGGAAGGTGTCATTTTAGATCTAAACCATAACCATTTGATGAAGCTTTCCTAAGTTAAAATCTTTTTGTGTCATTGTCAAAATTTTTATAGGCATATATGTGAGTTATGTGGTTTTTTTACACTGATCTATGTCTATCTCTCTGTCAATACCAAGTCTTGAATAGAGTAGGTATGTAATATCTCAAAACCAGGTAGGTTGATTACTCTGACTTTTCTGTTTTTCAAAATTGTCTTACCTATGAATACACACATTTTAGCATAATCTTGCCTGTATTCAAAATTGCTACATAGACCTTGGTATGAATTGCAGTAGCCTGGTCAATTCAAATAAAATTTATAGAGAACTAATATCACTTCTGTGTTGTGATCCAATTCATAAATGTGGTATGTTTCTCCATTTATCCAGATTTTCAGTTTACTTGCATTGTGCTTTGTGCACGCAAATCCAATAGATGTGTGTTTATGTACATAAAAATAAAAGTATATTTTTGTGTCTACAAGTTCATTGCTGATAAACCACAATTAATAGTTGTTTAAAAAATATAGAATTTTTATACGGTATCAGTTTCTCCCTTGGTGACCCAAGCACTAAAATATATGGAGTACAGAGAAGGACTAGAATTTTTCAGAAATATGTCCAAATAATTGGCATAAATTGAATCTTCTGATACGAGCTTATCAACTTGAGTGTCTATCCATCAAATATATTTTTGTAACAAAAAGTTCACAAATTGAAATGTATTGTAAATGATCATAACATGCAGCAATCAGTGCATGGCTAGTAAAAATACCCCATTCTTGAAACAGTCTTTTAAAAACATCCAGATATACTTTATTATCTGTGATGTGTGAAACGTAAGTAACATTCATCTGTCATTGAGAGAATTTTCTTTATATAACATCCTGTTTTTATACCTTGCTTCAGAAATATCAGTACATGTGAATTCCTCTGGGTATATTTTCCTAAGGAGGTTGTTTTTGTTCTCCCTGAAGTTCTCTAAAGAGATACTTTATTCTAAACTTTGAGTCAATAATTTCTTGATGTGTTTTAAAAATTGTATTCGTTCTCCAAATAATATATATATACGATTGAATTTTGTTTTCTTTCAATTTTATTTATACTGTATTGCATGGAATCTTCTGTGATTTGCTCACTCTCCTAAGAAAAGATAACAAATAATGTTTATGTCACTTTGCTTGTGTCATGGGTACCCAGCTATCTGGGTTTGTGGACATGTCAATATGAGATTCCATTTGAATCAATAGACTCAGCAAGTCAGATTGATTTGCCCAGTGTGAGTGGGATTCATCGAATTTGTGGAGGGCAATCATAGAAATGGAGGTGAAGGAAAAGTAAACTTTTGTGTGTGTCTTACTGATGTCCTTGGATATGGGACGTCATATTTCTCCTTCGCTCATCAGCCTCTATGTCATCAGTACTCAAACTGAATTGTACCCATAACTTTACTGGGTATCTGGTTTGCATATGGCAGATCATGGAAAGGTTCAACCTCCATTCATTGTGTGATTCAGTTCCTTAAAACAAATGTGCCCTATCGATCGATTTTGTCTTTCTCTCTTCCTCTTTCATACTTTCTCTCTCTCTCTCTCTCTCTCTCTCTCTCTCTCTCTCTCTCTCTCTCTCTCTCTCTCTCTCTTTCCCTCTCTTTCTTCTTCTTTTTTTCTTTCTATCTCCTTCCTTGTCTACCTCCTTCCTATTCTCCTCCCTCCTCCTCCCTCTCCTTGTCCCCTCTCCTCTCCTTTCTGCTCCTCTCCTCCCTCTCCTTTTGTTTTAGACAGCCTCTTTCTTTGTTACACAATCTGGCCTTGAACTCTTGGGATCAATTGAAACTCCTGTGTTAGACAGCCCCATGCCAGGACTACAAGGTCTGGTCACTGTGTCTGAGTTTAGCCATGTGCTTCACCATGATAAAAATAACTTTTAATTTTTTTTTTTTCTGGCACCAGAGATCGAACTCACAACCTCGCACCTGTCAGGGCAGGCGCTTAAGCCACTGAGCCGAACTCCCAGCCCTAGTTTTTTGAGGCAGGGTCGCACTATGTAGCTCAGGGCGGTCTTGCGCTCGCGTTGTAGCCCAAGCTGGCCTCGAACTCACAACGCTCCTCCTACCTCAGCCTCCCGAGTGCTGGGATTAAAGGCGTGCGCCACCACACCCAGCTAAAAATAACTTTTAAATTGCTGCTAATATTGGTAAATGGCAACTCTCTCCCTGTATTACAGAATGAAAGAGAGAAAAAGAGACAGAGAGAGAGAGGGAGGGAGACCTTACCATCCTATAATTAGTAGGTATATTTAAATTTTGTTTCTGGAGTCATGTTGCCCTATTCTGGCTATAGCATGCTATCACATGACTTTTTTCTTAAATTTTGGAATTCAATGTGTTTATACAAAAATGGCTTGACCTACTATATGCTAACATTGAAAGACAATATGGACATTCAAATAAATTTTCATTGCACTCTATATTCTAGGTCAGAGATTACATAAAAAATTACTTCTATGCTATTTTTCTATTGGAAAATAGCATCAGCAGGATGAAGGTGTACTTTTGTGGGGGGGGGAGGCAGGTGTGCTAATGTCAGGATTTTTCTATGAGCGTGAAGTAATGCGACTGTGCTCAATTATTCCCAGTTTAGCTTTGTATCAGTGGTGTGTGTAGTTCTAAAATATTCTAATATATCTATAATACAATGAAATGAAGAATGTACAAGAAATTTCCCAATCTATGGAAATAATAAAATAGTTCCTTTAGGATCAAAAATAGTTTCTAACACATAGGATGCCTGTGTTATCAAAGGTGGGGATTGAGGAGTTTTATGAATCATACTTCTCCCTTTCCACATTTGTGAACTTAACATAGCTGTGATCAGGTTAATTTATTCTTAAATATCTTTAAGGAGGGAGATGGTGTATACTTAACATTCTGGAGAAGTACTACTCTCTCATTGCTTGTCCTGACAGTTAAATCAATTTCCCCTAAAGTAGTGGGCCACACAGAACTGCACTTTCAAAGAGATCAGAACAGGGGGATCAAAGGCCCTGCAGGATCTCTGTGGCTTCACAAGCTGTGTGAGGTTGTGTGGAGCTGAGCCTGCTGAGACCAATATGTGACATAAGCTTGTAGTTAACACTTTGAGACAAGAAACACAAATCCACATCATGAGAATGTTCAAGAGATCCAAATGAAGGAGGAGGGGAGAAGACAAATCATAAAATTCTCACTTCTGAGTCATGAATACACACACTCTGTGTACAGCGCTGTGTTAAGTATACTGAGGATCTGGAGTCTGAGCCTCCTTTAGGTGAACAGCTGTGTGAGTAGTATAGGTTAAAGCAGAGTTGGGAAAGAACAGGAGGATTCATGGTATCAAGAAAAAATTGGAGGTGAGTTAGACCTTGAAGAAAATAAGACATTTTGTGAAACAAAATAAAGTTGGTTTTGGCCTCTTGGACTTCCCGATGGTGAACCTCTTCTGTTGATGCTTACTGTTTCATCATTTCCTCTTATTGTTGTTTTTGGAGTGAAGAGAATTGACATACTGCCAGGCACCATCCTCTGTACCCCTTATTCAAGAAAGGAAATCCCGAGTTCAGTGAACAGTCACAGAACCAGTTCATATTCTAGATTATTCATAGTTGGACTTCATAAATGACAGCACTATCTTGATACTAAAGCCATATAAATATACAATAAGAACAACCCAAAGGAACCCACAGGGCAATATCCTTGGTGATTTCAGTATGCTCACTGATGAAAATTGCAATGATATGGCAATATATTACTAAGTCAATTTGAAAACATAATAGAGCCTTGTTTCTAGAAGCAAATTTTTCCTGGGCAAGGACTGTATCTTTACGTTGTGCCCTTGCCACATTCTCCTTGTAAATAAGCAACTTGTGAGAAACATAAATTAGTTCTACAAGATCTGCCTTAGTGAAAGTTGTTGTGAACTTTTAGATTCTATAATGGAATCCATCTGACTAGTCCTGAATGAGAACAATACTAAGATGGGAATCTGGGATTACATGGCTCAGAATTATGCACCTGGTCTCACCACTCTTCCCTTTGGTTGAGTAAGACCAGGCTTCAGACATGGCAGAGACACAAGATAAAAAATACCTGTTTATGTAACAAAGTATTCAATAAAATGTTCCAGCAATCTTCCCCCCCCCCCGCTTTTTCTCCCCCCGCCTTTCAGTGTTATGTGAAAGGGAAATGACTTCTCTGAGAGCAAATACTGAACTCTGGGCCTACACCTTGGCTAATGCAATCTGCTAGGCTCCATACAACGTAAAGGGTGTTGTGAGCTGATGAAGCTGGAAAATGACCCAGACATGTTGACCTTACCAAAGTAACAAAGAGCACCTGGGTCAACCATGTGAAAAAGTTGCTACAGCCCAGAAAAACAGGAGGCTCCTAAACAATCAAGTCCTGGTTTGCTAGGCAGAGGGGCTAAAATTGAGGTCATCCTGCCCAGTATATAAGTAAACATGCAGCATTGGTTGAGTAGTACCTTTCCTCCCATCAGGAGAGTAAGGGCTCCACCTGACCCCAGCTTTGTCTCTTTCTTTATTTTTCTTATCCTCTCGTGGTCCTTCATCCCAAGAACCTCAGGAGCCACGTGGGTCACGGCATGTAGTGCCAGAACACAGATGGAGTAAGAGATTGAGGGTGAGGGAACACTTCTCATGTGCACGCAACTAGTGGGAGAAGTGAATTGGCATAGGTCAATAGTCATCACTGGAATGTATCAGTATTGGCTTCATCAGGTGTAAAGCGTGAGACATTGAAACTCCCTTCTTCTCTAGCGTCAGTTATAAACAGACCTGTGAGAAACCCCTTCCCCAGAAAAAGAAAAAAAAAAGGGCTAAAGACTTTGGCTTGAGAAAAGCCTGAGACAAACAGGCTTAAGAGAATTCAAAGCAAAAATCAGCTTACAAGAAACCAAAGGGAATGCTTTTACCCGGTGTTAGACATGGCACAAGTACATTCTAAGGAATCACAAAGGTATATGGAACTGTTGGTTGTGTGCTTGATTCTAGTATTTACATTTTTTGTGGTGAATTTGGATTACACAGGGTCTTAATAATCATAAACTTCTTGGGATAGCTTCTTTAACCTGTAAAACTTCTAAAAAGTCAATAATTGGCTTTCACGAGCTGGTAAAGGGCTGGCTCCAGCATATCATTGACTCACTATGGCTTTGTAGTAAGTCTTGATATCTGGTAGTGTAAATTCTCAAGTGCAGCTGTTTTTCAAAATTACTTACTTCAGGGGTACTTGTTTCAAATTCGTGATTAATGTAACTCTATGTTTGTTTAGGACTTTCTTAAGTCTATTTTAGCTTTCAATATACTGACACTACACTAAATTGCTAAATTTCTTCAGTTTGTTTCCAGAAGAAGGAATTGTAAATTTACATACTTTGGAGGAAATGGGAAAACAGTTTAGAACAAGATTAGGTAAAACAGAAAAACAAAAAAACAAATCTAGCTGGACCTCTACAGATTTTAAAGGATTATTTAACAGGGAGAAACTGCTGCTTTTTGCTCCTCTCACTACACAAACAGGCCCCCAAGCAGGGGAGGGAACCAAAGAGCTCCACCAAGCCTGGAGCTTGACCAAACAAAAGAGATGAAGAAACAATGTCGCTTGTTTCAGCTGCAAGGGAAAATCAAGGTTATGGTTCAATCTACTCAAAACATGGTTCAAATCTTCCCAGATTCTTATATTGCTTAATTGGTTAGTCTTTCCTTGACAAAAATTGGAAAAACTCTAAATAAAGAAAAGGTATCTAAGGGTTTTGGGTCTTCTGATACTTATTGGGTTCAACAGATTAAGCAAGATCACCCTTAGATAAAATTGATAATTAAAGAAAAAACATTTAAAGGGCTTTTAGACACAGGAGCAAATGCTTCAATTATTGCCCAGCGCCATTGGCCTATGGCATGGCCTTTGGATGTGACAACTACAGGTCTACAGCTGTGAGCAATGTTTCTCAACCTTGTAAAAGTGCTATTTAACCTGGAGGGATGCAAAGTGTATGTTTACTGCCACATGCAAATTGACTTGCTTTTATGTTACAAATTTATGATCAATTTAGACCAGTCGCCACAAGGGTGTGGAGGAGACTTCCTTCTATGGGTCAGAGACACATCCCAAAATTTGATTTCTAGTCACCAGGGTCTAAAACCATTTCAGAATTTTGCCTTTAAAAATACATATAAGTGGTGTAAGGCACAGAGAACTTCCCCTGGGGGGGCCTGGCCTGGCTTGTGAGGCGGGTCCTGTGCTGAGGAACTGAGATTTGCAGCCCTGCCTCCCCTGTGCTGAGGAGCAAATTCCCCTGGGGCCTGCCAAGCCTTTCAATGGCTGCACCACAGGCCTCACTGCAGCACTCGGCCAGGACCAGAAGGCAGGACACTGTTCAGGAGAAGTGGGACATGGCTCTGGTGCTCCCAAGCCAACCTGGTTTTTCTCATCACCTACACATGTGCTTTATGCATCAAAAGTTTACACTGCAGTATTGCTTGCATCCCCAACAATAGTGGGGCCTCCAGGCCAGAGCAGGAGCACAACCTGTGAGTCACCAAGGCAAGAGAGAGCCCAAGGTGCCTAAATACAAAATGCAGTTTTTTACCTACACCTTATTACAAAAATTCCTTATAATCTTCAGGTCTAAAACTAGTTAAATGTGCTCACAATTTAAATTTCAAAAAACAAAAGGGAGAGTTCACCTCATAATAGATTTCACTTGGCAGTATACACCATTTAAAATTTTAAAATTCTAATAAAGATATTGTTACAGGAAAAGTGAGTTAGACAAAAATATTATAGGCAGTCAGACAGGGCTGGGCCCTCTGGAAAACCAGTGCAGAAGTTCAGATGCCTTGTAACCTCTGAGGAGACAGACACCTCCTGCTGTGGGCCAGATATCAAGACAAAAGGCAGATCCTAAGGATTGATATTCTAAATAGTTCTATATCACCCTGAGGAAGTCAGGAATCAGCATTCCACCCTTTTACAGGAAGAGTCATTATCGTCAAACATCCCTCGCTTACTACGTGACCTGCTTCACCATTTGTCCTTGATTTAATCAATTTTACCTGAGCAGTTAGTCTTATTGGTTAACTGTAGTTATGTCCCACCTTATGCCCGCCTTGCAGATTCCCATTTTCCCCGCCTTGGAACCATCTAACCTCATGGTTTTACTATATAAAAGTCCCTAAAAATGACAGAGTCTTGGGCAACCCGCTCGGGCCCCCTTCTGTCCCTCAGACAGAAGCTTTCTTTCCCTCAATAAATATATCTTGCTCTTACCCTCCATCGTTCCTAAAATTCATTCTTCGATTTTAGAGAACACAAACTCGCGCCAGACGTATAGTAGGTTGGGAGTTTCATTCCCCCATATCATTTGGAGGTCTGGGATCATTTTTCCTATATCATTTGGAGGTTCCACCGAGATCATTGGGATGGAGGTAAGAGTTTGCTTTTCTTTCACAGACTCTGGACTGGGACTCGTTTAGGTAACAAATTTTTATGCTCCAAATATTGCTTTGCCTTTGTCAATTGCTTAGAATTATTTGTAATAATTACTTATGATTTGCTTTTGCCCATTGGTTTTAATTGCTTTGTGTCTTATATAGTTTTGTTAAAGTAATGGTAAATCTATGTTAAAATATGGGAAAGTCATAAGGTTATGGTATTTCTTTAATGGGACATTTTAATTATTTTATTCTTGTACATGTTGCATTTAAAT
>RJWM01040918.1:0-15142 GCA_004363535.1 Dasyprocta punctata
AAAAAAAAAAAATGGGGGGACTACTGAACCAGGACTGGATTCTGATCTGCATTCTGCAAACAACTACTTAAAAATATAACACCACATACCCGTGTTCATAAAAGCATTATTTACAATAAGTGAGAAGCGGAAGCAATCCAATCGTCCACCCACAGATAAATGGCTAAACAAACGTGGCTCCGCACATAATGCCAGGGCTGTGACTCGAACCTCTTTTGCAACAATGACACCCTTGCCATCTGTATTATCTGATTTTTATTCTATCCTGTGGCTAGAAGATGGGTTTCTCATTCAGTTCTGGGGTCAAATCTGGGTCCTGATGCCTACAAGCTGAGTGCTCTACCATTGAGCTACATCCCCAGTCCTAGATGGGTTTTTAAAAAATGCACTCCTGGGCTTTCTGGCTCTCAGTCCTGACAGTTGGCAGCTGAGCCTCTAGTCTTCGTCCTATGGGTGTGACCATCAGTGCACTATCATCTGTTACCTCCACAATTCCAGGAGCTTCTGCTGCCTGCGTTCTGCTCAGGCTGGAGCCTGCCCAGGCCAGGGCTCCTCTTCAACCTGTGTCCCTTCCCACCCCCAGCATGGGAGCAGGTCAACTACTGCGGGGTTACTGCAGGCCCCACCACCTTGCTCATCTTCAGCACTGGGCAGCTAATGACCCCAGCACTAGGGGCTGCTTCCTAGGACCATGCAACCACCTTTCTCAGACTGGGACCCCGGAACCAGATCCTGGGAAGATTTGAGAAGGGATCCTGGGAAGCACTGAGGTTGCAGAAAGAAGCAGCAAGCCAGACAGCTGGGTGCATAATGATCTGGTCACTACTATGGGCAACTGTGGCTCAGTCCTGCTGGGCCTCTGGAAACAGTGTGGAACATGTCCTAGCTACCCTAGCTGAGCTGCAAGAGCACCAATATGACAATCCGCCACTCCCATAGGTTACTGGATAAGGTCGACTTCCTGGCATTGACTCCCAGCATGTCCCACCTGCAGGGTTACAAGCTGCAGAGCCAGAAGAAACCCTGGTTCAGAGGCTGGCTGCTGGGAAGGTCAGTGGACATGGACTAGTGGGACAGGAGAAGGAGGTGGGCATTGTCAGTGTCTGCTATCAAGTGGAAAAAGTGAGCCTGCACTTCGCCTTCAGAGTCCTCTTCCACCTCACTAACTTCTACATTTCCCATATAACGTTCTCTCTGAGGCTGAAAAGTTTACTGTACAGTGCTGCTCAAGAACACTTGCTGCAGGCTGAATCTTTGGGAAAGGACTTCGAGGCAAACCAGACACACAAGAGGCTAATCAGAAACTGCTCTTGGGACAGAGGCCCATGGAAAAAGATTGAAATGGGAGGAGAATGGGGTGGAGAGAGGACCTGAGATGCAAGTCCCTTTGAGAACTGTGAAACTGGGGAGAGAGCACAGAGCCTTTGCACCCTCATCTAGTCCCTCATTGGATGCAGGCCACCCCAGGAAGTGAGTGTGCCCCGGGGCAGGCAGCGCGCACAGCCTGCTGCTGAGTAAAGAGTTTCTGCCTCTAACAAGCATCTAAGGGCTGCAGCAGTGCATGTACCAGAGCAGCCTTCTTACCACATGGACTCCTCCTCCGTCTGTGTATGGGAGCTGCCTCCCCAGGATCCAGGTGGACCCCTCTTCCCAGCAGAAACCCAAAGGGGAAGGGGAGGCAGAGGAACTCAGCTATGGTGAGGCAATTGCACCTGGTCTCAGGACCCCACTGATCTGTACTCCCCTCCTTTTCTAGCCATTCTAGTTTCCCTCCCTCTCAGCCAGAGGTTCTGGTGTCCTGTTCTCTGTCGTTTACATAATGGTGTGACCAAGACCTTTGTTCCTGGCCACCATGTCCTGAGGCTGAGGCTCTGCACACAGCTATTTGCCAAAAAATGAAAAGGGACAAGAGTGCCAAGAGGTGCCCAGCCGAATGGCATGGACACTGAACACATCCTTCCCTGTGTGCAGCCATGGCTCAGACTCCTAATATTCAGGGAAAATTGCTCCTGCAGAGGTGGTGACTCCTCTCCTGATCTGCTGGTTCCTGGACACTAGGAGCCCAAAATCTCCAGGTGACCCCCTATTTATAGTTCAATGAATTTCTTGCTGTCACCTGGTAGAAGCTTTTCCCCTTTGGGAACTGGAACCAGTACCTCTGCAGAGCTCAGAGAGGTAGAGGTGAGAAAGACAGAATTCCCCAAGTGGATCATTCGAGTGGTGGTAAGAAGACCACTCCTACTTCTACTTCATATCTTCTTACTGAGGACACAATGCCACATCAAGGTCATTGATTTAAAGTATAGACTGTTCTGGAGTGTAGCATTCCATCCTCAAAAAGTGTATTAGTCTATTTTATGTTACTAAAACAAAATACCTGTGGCTGGGTAGGTATAAAGTAAAGATTTATTTGACTTATGACTCCAGTATAAAGGGAACTAGAGACACAGAGGAGGGGGCAAGAATGCAGGATGTCCTCTCTTTATAACACCTCACTCTCTCGAACACTTAACTCATTTTGCAAGACCAGCACTCATCCTTACCAAGGACAGTAATCCCATGACCTAATTACCTTGCACCAGGCACCACTTCTTCAAGTTCAGGGGTACCATCTTATTTTTATATCATTCCAAGCTTACAGAAAAAACTGCAAGACTAGTTCAAGAAATTCCCATGTACCCATTATTCCATTTCACCAATTATTTACATCCTCCTCACTCATGGTAGTTACAGAGTTGCAGCAAGTAGTGAATCATTTCTCTTAGAGGAAAGGGGTTTAATCCATAACCTTGTTTTTGGTATGTTTCTGCTTAAAGATGTCTTATTTGATACATGTCGTGGATTCATTAACATTGAGTCCACCAGCCAACACATCGTACTTCCTGCTTTAGTGAAACTTATCTACTACACTTATTTCCCTGTAAGGCACAGTGACAGTTTCTTGCACTGGGGACTCTAGACAGCCCTTCAGCACTGCACATGGGAGCCATTTTAAATGACAATATCAACAAAAATTACAAAACTGCAAAGGAATGTGGCAGTAAGTCGACCATGAGGAGGACACTGGTTTGCAGCAGGAAAACTGAAACACAAAGGCAGTGTCACCTGTTCCAGCAGGGGGTGGCAGTGTCAGCCTCAACTCCAGCAAAGATGACTCAGACTTTCTGCCACCCTGTACGTGCACATGGTTTTGAGTGCCTACAGAAGCGCCCCGGTATTGATTTTGAAGTTATAAATATTAGTTAGTGATGAATCTTAAAACACAGAATCCAAGCTAAGCTTGTTGCTGCACGCCTGTAATCTCAGTACTCTAGGAAGCTGAGGCAGGAAGATCGCAAGTTTGAGCCCAGCCTGAAAACTTAGACTTAATGAGACCTTGTTCACAAATAAAAAAGTAAAAAAGGGCTGGGGATCATAGCTCAGTGCAAAGCCCTGGGTTAAATCCCCAGTAATAGGAAAAAACAAAAACAAAACAATCCAAGAATAATAAGGATTGCGCACATATATAGATTTGACATGTTAGATAAAAGGATATACCTTTTGAAATACAAAAATATCTCTGATTGAAAAATGAAGCCAGGCATGGTGGTGCATGCCTGTAATCCTAGCACTCAGGAGGCCAAGACGGGAGGATTGCCATGAGTTTACGCCGAGCCTGGGCTATGTAATGAGTTCAAGGCCACACTCAGCTATATAGCAAGACCTTGTCTCAAAATTACCAACCCCCCCCCAAAAAGACTATCTCAAAATAAAAAAATAAAAAGGTCTAGGGATGCAGCTCAGCGCAAAGATTCTAGGTTCAATCTATTAACACACCTGCACACGTACACACACACACACTATATGATGTTAAGGTAGAATTTATTTCATGAATGAGGGCAAAGTTGATTTAATAATGATGAAAACTAATACAAATCAAGAGGACCTAATGGTACAGACCTATACTCCCAGCACATGGGGAGGCTGAGGCCAGAGGATCACAAGTTTGAGCCCAACCTGGACAATTTAGTGACTTGGTGAGAACCTGTCTCAAAATAAAAAATGGGCTGGGGATTTAGTTCAGTGCAAAGACCCTGTGTTCAAGCCCAAGTACCACACACACACATACACACACAAAATAAGGATAATTTACCACATTTACAAAATGAAGAGGAAAAACTATGTCATCATAATAAATATATTGAATAAGGTATTTGACAGAATTCACAGAAAGACATGTGAAATATATTCAGTCTTTAAAAGGTCACCTTTAAAAATTTACAGCTAATATCCTTCTTCTTCTTCATCTTTGTCTTCGTCTTCATCTTTGTCTTCTTTTTTGAAATAGGGTCTCACTATGTAGTGCAGGCTGCCCTTAAATTCACTTATGTAGCTCAGGCTGGCCTTGAACTCGTGGCAACAAGAGACTAGACATTTGCTTTTTTGTTCATTTCATTTTTGAGACAGGAACTCGTGAGCACAAGTGATGACTTCTCTTGTCTGGTTTGCTTCTGTTTTTGGTACTAGAGATGAAGTCCATGCCCTCTCTTAGGCCAAGTGCTCCATGCTCTTATCACTGAGCCACATCCCAGCCCCACACTGGATGCTTTTGTCCTAGCAAAATGGGGATGTTTGATCTCACAATTCCTGCTTATCACTCTGCAGGAAAGCCTAACCAGTGTGGCAAGGAAAGGAAAAATGTAAGCATGGAAATTAGAACACAAGGAGTCAAACAGTCCCCATGAGTGGATGTGATCTTTTACATAGAATATCATAGAACACAACACATGAGAATCATGAATTTAGTAAGTCACAGGATACAAGGGTAATATAAAATAGAATCAGTGCTGGGTATGCTGTCGTATACTTGTAATCTCAACACCCAGGAAGCTGAGGTAGGAGAATCATAAGTTTGAGGGCAGCCTGGGCTACGTTGCAAGCTCATTCCCATCCTGGCCTATATAGGAACACCCTCCTCAAAAAATAAACAAAAAATCATGTAGATTTCTCTAGAAACAATCACGAAAATGAGTTTTAATTTTTTTCATTTATAGTATGTCTTAGTTACTTTTTTTGTTGCTGAGACAAAATGCCCAACAACCAAAATTAAAGGAAGAAAGGTTTATTGTCGCTCACAGTTTGTGGACGTTTCAATTCCTAGTTGGCTGGCTCCAAGGCAGGGCAGCATGGCGGAGGGGCATCACAGAGGAGAAGCAGTTCATGGTGGGCACAAGGGAGCAAAGCAGCAAAATGGTGAAGCAGCAGCAAGCAATGAACAACAAGCAGTGGCCTTCTTTCTGTTCCTTATGTCCTGTCCAGGCTACCCTTGTCCACATAAGGCTTTGGGGGGACATCTACAAGCCATAACATACTAACACTAAGTGATGTGAAATATTTAGGATTAAATTAACGAAGCTATGTAAGGCCCACCTACTGAAAAGTACAAAAAACCTGAGAAAAGTTAAAGAAATATAAGTACAGTAAATAGAGAGCCATACCATATTTATGGCTCAGAAGAAAACACACTATTTGTTTATTTGGGCTCAAACTAATACCCACTCCACTATGGGACTATATCCCCAGGTCTTCCTTTACTTCCTATTTTAAGACAGGGTCCTCCTATGTCACTCACACTGGCCTCAAAATTTTGATCCTTCTGCTTCAGTCTCTTGAGTAACTGAGTTTACAAGTGTATACCATGAGTCCCTGGCCAAACAATTTAATTTTTTTTAAATGGGTAAAAGATCTGAACAGAGACCTCATCAGAGAAAACACACACATGGCAAAGAAGCATATGAAAAACAATTTGACATCCTGTGTCCTTAGGGAATTGAAAAAAAAAAATAGAAACCATGCCTGGGATTTAGCTCAGTGGTGTAAGTGCCTGCCGGCAGGCACATGGCTGTGAGTTCAAGCCCCAGGACCAAAAAAAAAAAAAAAAAAAAAAAAAAAAAAAAAAAAAAAAAAAAAAAAAAAAAAAAAAAAAAGAATAGAAACCACTACATACTCACTGGAAAGGCTAAAATCCAAAACCCTGACAATATAAAATGCTGTTGAGGGAGGGTAGCAATCGCAACTCTCAGTCATTGCTAATGGGAATGCAAAATGGCATAGCCACTTTGGTAAACAGTTTCTTCCAATGCTAAACACAGTCTTACTATAAATCTAGCAATCACATTCCTTCGTATTTACCCAAATTGAATTGAAACTTATGTGCACAAAAAATAAAACCCTGCCCATGAAAGTTTATAGCAACATTATTCATAATCACCAAAAATGGAAGTGATCGATGTGTCCTTCAAAAGGGGAAAAGAGCTGGGGATGTAGCTCAGTGGCACAAGCAACTGCCTGGCAAGCGCGAGGTTGTGAGTTCAATCCCAGGTACAAAAAAAAAAAAAAAAAAGGAAAAGGAAAAGGAAAAGATAAAGAAGCTCTGGGGGAATATGCTTCATCAATAAAAAGAAATGAGCTATCAAATCACAAACAGATGTGGTGCGAAAACTTAGATGTGTATTGCTGAGCAAAAGAAACGAGTCTGAAAAGGTCACCTACCGTGTGATTCCAGTAATTGACATTCTAGGAAAGGTAATCTATGGAGGCGGTAAGGTCAGTGGTTGCTGGGCACTTGGGGGAGCAGGGTATACATAAGTGGACCATAGAGGAGTTTTAGGGCGGCGGCATCTGTGTGACACTGCAATGATGGGTTTAGAGACCTGTAGAGTGAGCCTTAATGTAAACCAGGGGCTTCAGTTAATCAGAACGCATTCATAATGGTTCATTGACTACAACAAATGTAGCCCCACAATACACGATGTTAGCAATAGGGGAAACTGGGGGAGATTGTACTTGGGAGTGAGGGAGAATAGAAGCAATAAAGATAGGTAGAAAGGAGACAAGGAAAATCATACTTTTAGAATTAAAAACTGCAGCTTTTCAACAAAAGCCCAGCTGAAAAAAAAATTTTTTTCTTTTCCCAAGACTCAAAAAGCCTGGGAAATTTCCTTTTGCCTACAAATGGTCTTTAGTCATTCCCTGTACCAGCAATGGGCCTCTTTCACCCATGAGGAGATCGCCTTGTTTCACCTATAAAATCAAGCTTTTCCTGAGTGGGTCACCACCCTCTGCCCATAGAAAGCGCTGTCACCGTTCATCTGTAATTGAATTTCCTCTTCCCATAGATTCACAAGCTCTATGTAGCTTTCCACACCCAAATCCCCCATAAATATCCCCAGCCCTGACTATGATTCGTCTCATTTCTCTGAACACCTGCACTCTTCTTCTTTGAGTGCATACTTTTAAAATTCTGCCTAATAAATCCCTGTATGCATCTTTCTGTCTTCTTTTTCTGTGATGGGAGTCAGTGAACCTACAACTTATCCCACTGGTAGGGTGAGTTTGGGTTCCCCATTGCTACTTTGGGAGCCCAAAAACAGTCTATAAAAAAACCAAAACAAACAAACAAAGGAACAAAGCAATGAGCATTTGAATTTGCAAGTCACGAACACCATTACATCCTGCCGGTCACCTGAATTAGGGTCGTGCAAACCAGGCAGCCCTTAGCATGATGCTGAGCTCCAGGGGGAAATGTACTCAGAGAGGGGAGTGTAGCTCTGAGGAAAAGGAGTTCCAGAGACTGCTCGGGAGAACAACTGTTTTTTGTGATACGCCTTTCTAGGTTCCCGTTTCCAAGTCCAGAGCAGCAAGCCTGGCAGCCCTTCTCACCTGTGGGTGCCACGTGACATCCACAGCACTGTCCTCAAAGGGTGACTGTGAGGGAAGGTTAGGGAGAATCCATGGAAGTACACAATAAATGTTAGCTGTATTCAGTTGTCATTGTTTTATCTCTGAGCATTGGTGTGCTGGGGATCAAGCCTTCATTATGAGTCTTTGGAGGACACTTCATATTTAAACCACAACCTGTATCCTTGCCCCATCTGGCCTCCACTTAGGACAATGAAAAATGACTCTAGACATTGCCAGGGCCCAGTGGGGTACAGGGAAGTGTCACCATGGCTGAAGAACCATTGCTGGCTTAGAGAGCAGTTTGCCTGAGTTCTGACATATTTCAGCGGTCACGCACTTCCTGGTGGCTGCAGGGCCCAGGGTGTGGACCTGGGTGTGGGAGGCAGAACTGGAGGGGGAGCAGGGCCCTGGAGATGCAGAGTTCAGAGTCTCAGGAAGCTGACCAGCTCTGCCATGAAGGCAGAATGAGAAAAACTGAAAAAGGTCTCTGCTCCAAACACCTGGAAATGCTGCATAAAAAGTAACAAAAACCACTTCTAATGTATGACAGATTTTCAAAATTAGATGCAGAAGGGACTGGCTCAGTGGTGGAGTACTTGCCTAGCATGTGCAAGGCCCTGGGCTTAATCCCAAGTGCCACAGGGGAAAAGGAAAAAACCAACGAACGCATGAATAAATAAATCAGTTTTAAAAGTTAAATGCAGAATCCATCCTTCCTCGCTCCTTGCCTTCCTTGGTTCCTTCCTTCCTTCTTTCCTTCCTTCCTTTCTTCTTCCCTTCCTTCCTTCTTTCTTTCCTTCCTCCCTTTCTTCTTTTCTTCCCTCTTTCTGCATAGATTTCAGTAACCACCACCCTGGTGAGGATACAAAACAGTCCCATCAGTGTCCCTCCATAAAAATCACCTTTCATTCTGCCTCTTTGTATTCAAACCATTCTTTTTTCCCCCCAGTTTTATTTTATTTTCTTTAATCAGATTTTATTGGTACATTTTAGATACACATAATGATCACATTCATCATAGAGAATTTGTACCTGTACATGATACAACTTGATTATTTTCCCATTCTCCTACCCTCCTTTCAGCCCTTCTCTCCTCCCCATTTACAAAAGCTTTGTTTCCATTTTTCCTTCTTTTCTCAATTTTTTTACTTTTCCCTTCTTTCCTTCCCCTCTCCCCCTCCCTTGTTCCCCTCCACATTTGAAAAATTTCTATTTCACAATGCCTAATATACATTTTGGTCCTTATTTACACTTTTGGTTTCTCACACCAGGGAAACAATGTGGTATGTACACATGTGTGTCTGATTTATTTCTCTTAAAAGTGTGGTCTCAAGGTACATCCATTTACTTAGGAATGTCTCAAGATTATCCTTCTTGATAGCAGAGTAGTATTCTGTTGTATAAAAAACTCACATCTCCTTTCTCCATTCCTCAGTTGATGGGCATTTGGCACTGTTTCCAAGATTTGGCTATTACAAACTGTGCTGCTATAGGGTGTGCACATATCACTGTGGTATGATGCTTTTAATTTTGGGGCAAAGATATCCCAAAGGGGAATAACTGGGTCAAACGGGACTTCTAGTCCTAGTTTTTTGAGGAATCGCCACACTAATTTCCACAGTGAGTGCACCAGTTTACAGTCCCCCCAACAGTAGAGAAAGGTTCCTTTTTCCCCACAACCCTTTCAGCATTTGTTATTGGTTGATTTCTCGATAGTAGCTATTCTTTCTGGGGTGAGATGGAATCTCAACATTGTTTTAATTTACATCTCTTGAATGACTAGTAATGCAGAACATTTTTTCATATTATCTATGAAATTTAAGCCATTCTTAACCCTAAACCCTATTCTCCATCCATTCTTAGAATGTCCTATGAACAGCCGTGTGTGGTGGCACATGCCTTTAATCCCAGCACTCGGGAGGCTGAAGCAGGAGGATTGTTGTGAGTCTCAAAAAATAGGGCCAGGAACTTAGCTCAGTGGCGTAAGTGCCTGCCTGGCATGCACAAAGTTATGTGTTCAATGCCCGGTACCAAAAAGAGAAACCCAAACACAATGTCCTATGAGTGGAATTATTCAGTGTGTACCTTTTGAGACTGGCTGCTTTTACTTAGCATGATGTTTTGAGAGTCTTCCTGCTACTGCCTACACCCATAGCCCATGGCTTTATGCTGCTGAGTAGTACCTTCATTTATACCCATTCCCCTGTTGAAGGACATTTCAGTTGTTTACAGTTTTCCCCTGCCATGCACAGTGTTTTTATAGGCATTCACATACAGATTTGGGTGTGAATATAAGTCCTTGTTTCCCTTGAGTAGCTAGGAGTGAAATAACTAGATCCAAATAGTTTATGTTTAATTTTATAAGTATTACTTTCCAAAGTGTCAGTACCATTTTGGATTCCTAACCAGGGTCTGAAACTCTTGAAACTGTGATGTAAATCTTTCTTTCTTTAAGATGTTTTTCTCAGGTTATTTTGTCACAGCTGCAGAAAGCCAACTAACACAACTTCTTATTTTACGTTAATTTATAATCGTATCTTCTTGCTGTATATTGTAATGTATATTGTTCTTTTTGCAGTGTAATCTTTTTTGATCATCTAGTTTGGAGCTGAGGCTTTAACTCAGTGGTAGAGCAATTGCCTAGCATGCGCAAGGCCCTGGGTTTGATCCATAGACCAATATTAGTATAGCCACCCCTGCTCTCTTACGATTACTGGTTGTATGGATATTTTTCCCTTCCTTTCACTTTCAGTCTGTGTCTTTAGATAAAGCAAGTCTCTTGTAGATAGCATATAGTGGGATCATGTGTTCTTACCTGTTCTGCCAATATCTGTCTTTTGATTATAGAGTTTAATCCAAAATGCATTAGTCTTTTAAATTATATAGAAAATAAAATGTGGAATTACAAACCAAAATTACAGTAGCCCTGGCTTTTATACTGATTGCTTTTAAAAGCATATTAGTCTCTTGAATCATGTAGAAAATAAAAAGTGGAACTACAATCTTGTTACAAAATAGTAGGTTTTATGACTTTTCACTTATTTACCTTTCTAAATGTCTTTATTTCTTCTTTCAGCTTCACGTTATTATCTGCTGCCCTTTTATTTTACCTTGCAGGACTCCCATAAGCACATCTGGCAGGGTGAATCTATTAGTAATGAACACCTTCAGCTATTATCTGGTAATGTCTTAATTTTTTCCTTCCCATTTGGAGGAAAGTGTTGGCTGGCAGTTTTTTTTCCTTTCATATTTTAAATATATCATCTCATTGCCTTCTGGCCTCTAAAGTTTCTGATGAGAAATACGTTGATAATGTTATGTAGAATCCCTTGTATATGACAAGCTGCTTCTTTATTGCTGCTTTCTGGATTTTTTTTTTGTCTTTGTCTTTTAGAAGTTTGATTATAAACTGAGTGTGATGGTGCACACCTGTAATCCCAGTACTTGGGAGGCTGAGGCAGAAGGATTGCTAAGAATTTGAGGCCAGCCTGGATTACATAAGACCCTAAATAAAAAAAAAAAGTTTGATTATAATATATCTTGGGGTGGGTTTGTGTAAATTCATCTTTACGTGGTATTCATTGAACTTCTTATGTTCTTTCATCAAATTTGGGAAGTGTTTGGCCATTGTTTCTTCAAATATTTTGTCTGTTCCTTTCCCTGTCCTCCTTTGGAAACTCCAATAATGCATGTGCTGGTCAACCTACTTGATGGTGTCTATTCTCTCTTAGACTCTGTCACTTTATTTTCCTAAATCTGGATAATTTCCATTGCCCTCTTTGCAAGTTTGTGGATCCTTTCTTCTCCCTGCTCAAATCTGCCTTTAAGATCCTCTAGTAAATTTTCATTTTAACTGTTGTACTTTTCAGCACCAGAATTTCTTTTTGGTTTCTTTTCAAGTTTTCAATATCTTTATCAGTAGTTCCATTTTGTTATGCATCTTTTTTTGGCTTTTCCCACATGTTCCCTTAGTTTTTGGGCATTTTGAAGAAAATTGTTTCAAAGTCTTTTTTTTTTTTTTCCTTGTGCCATTATCACAATGTACAGAACAATATACCTAATGTAATGATGAAAAGAAAGGAAGAAAGAAAGAGAGAAAGAAAGAAAGAAAGAAAAGAAAAGAAAAGAAAGAAAGAATGAGTGAGCCAGGCCTGGTGGCTCAGACCTGGAATCCCAGATGCTGGGAGTCTGAGGTAGGAGGATTGTTCTAGAGCAGCAAGGGCAATTTAGCAGTTTAGCAAGACTTGTAGTCAGGAGTTGCAAGGAGAGCAATTACATACAGGACACAGAATTTATAATATTATTTTATGATGGTCACTCAGAGTTAAATACAAGAAAGTGCAGAAAATCTGTCCATAACACTAAAGACCTAGAAAATCCAGCTGAGGGCCTGGATCCCACAGCAATGTCCTGCATGAGTCCAGCTGAAGACCTAGAGCCCATGACAGTGCCTCCCACGAGTCCAACTGGAGGCCTACAGCCCATGACAATGACTCATACAAGTCTGTTTCACAGATCTGTGCTGGGAAGGCCCAAAGGTCAGTGGTGAAAGCTAGAAAGTCTATACCAGCAAGGTGAAGGGTCTGTGCTAGTAGGTTGAGGGTTCTACACTGGAGCCAAGAAGTGACACTCGAAATAAGGACCAGGGCTGCACTGAAAGGTACCATACCCATTCTCAGCGACAATGAAGTCCTGAGCTCCTCCGGTGATGAGAACAGTTGAGTACAGGTCAGGAAGCCAGCATGACAAATTTCTCTTGGAGATTAAACAGCACACATCTTCCCCTCTAGAATCAGGAAGTGATGCTCAGTGTAGTGACCAGAGCTCCGCCAAAGTGAACCGCAGCCACTCTGAGGGACAAGGTCCCAAGCTCCTGCGATGATAATGGCTGAATTCACATTGGGGAAGAAGCTCCACAAGCTCCTCCAGGAGAACCAACAGCTCCAAACAACGCTTAGGAGAACCCACAACACCCCGCTCTTCCTCTCCACAACTCTTTATGCTGGCAACTTTTCTCAGGTGGGCCATCTACACTCAGCACCATGCTGATTTAATTCAGTTGGCGTTAAGTTGACCACCAGTTTTTAATCCATAACAGAGACCTTGTCTCAAAATTTAAAAAAATAAAAAAATAAAAGTGAGCAAGCTGGACATCACAGACAGACAAACTTAGGAATGTACAACTAATGACATTACATTGAATTGATCAATTTATGTACTTTTTGTGAACTGTGGCTATAAAAATGCTGCATGAGAATGGCTGTTTAGGCCACAGTGACTTTCCTGACTATGGATCATTGTTCCTTCTGTGGCAGAGTTTTATAATTCCTCTACTACATCTTGGAAGATGTCTCAAAATAACCTGCAGCTTGCCTGAAAATTCCTTGCTGTATCTCCTGCTAAGAACTGCAGCCCTTTTCTGCTATATTTAGAGCCATCCACTATCATATCTACCACTTCTACCACAAGATCCATAGCCACCACCATGGGGACTGCCTGATCATTCTCCACCAACAGTGTCCCCCTCCAGGAGTTCAAAATTTGGCTCTGTTATCCACTATAATTTCCAAAATTATTATAGTTCACAACACTACTGTATGGGGTATGCTATGTCCCCCCAAGTCCTCATATAATTTTGATGGGGCTGAGTTATTGGTTTGTTATTGGTTTGTTGATTGACAATGTGAGCGCTGTGCCCACCCAGGGGTGGAGCTGAGACACAGTGTAAGGGAAAGTGGGTCTTCCTGTTGCGCTTCCACCTCCCTCTCTCTCGCCAGTGCGGCTTGCAGCTTGCAGCTTGCAGCTGCCATGAACAGCAGGCCCGCCATGCCACGCTATCTTGGAGCCAACTTAAGTATGGACTGAAACTCCTGAGAAACTGTAAGAATAAACCTTTCCTTCCCTAATTTTGGGTGTCAGGTATTTCGTCTCAGCAACGAGTAAAAAGTAACTAAGACAACCACCATTCAAATTTCCTCTTTCATTTGTAACTTTCATATCCTTCACCACCTTCACTATATCTGCCATTTGGTTTCCAAATCTTGTTCGACCACCACCTCAGCCTACTCTGCTACTACAACCAGGACCATTGTCACAGTGCCACTATCACCCCCAAATCCATTATATCCACCATCACCTCCTCCATAACTACCTCTGCTGCTACCCCCTCCACCATCACTGCTTCCTCTTCCAACAAAGTTTCCACCCTGACCAAAATTACCTCTACCACTTCCAAAGTTTCTTCCACAACTCATGAAGTTGTTAGATTCACTGCACAACCTCTTGTGATCCTGTAGAACACATCTCTTGTTTTCACTGTTCAGTCCTGCCTACTAACAGTGGGATATTTCTGAACAACTTTATCAATTATATCATAACCATCTAAAGTAACAAGAGCAAATCCCTTTTTTCCACTCTGCCTGCCTTCCGTAACTTCTATGTCTTCAATCTTGCCATCCTTTTTGGAGATGTGTCTGCTGTCCAGAGGTGAAGAAGTGAAAGGGGAGTCTGAGGATGACAGCTGCCCCAGAGGCCCTTCAAATCCTTGATTACGGAATACCTGGCTTGTCTTGGTACATTTATCTTGGCTGCTGGAGTTGCTTGTGGCATGTGCCTGAACCAGAGCTCTGTATCCATCTGAGATGATCCCCTAAAACTCAATAAGTGCGGCAGACATAGACTGGAACTGAAGCAAGCACCTTGGGAGAACATGGGGAGTACAACATGATTCTTGGGGCTTGAAATGACTTAAAGAGGGGAGATTCTGTTTTTACCTAAAAGCAAATTCAAAGGAAAACCCCTGAAGTGTTCAAACAGTGGGAGTACTATGACAGCCCAAAGTGTTGGTCAAATCCCCTGATGAAGAAACACTGAATTATGACCCATTCGAAAATGCCAGGGCTGACTATATGCTTAATCTAAGATGGTGGACACACTTGCATTGAACCAGGTTCTCAAACTGCCTTAGGAATTGGGCCAATACCAGCATCAAACTGATGAAATTGTTAGTCACCTAAAACTTTAACAGATGGCTTTTTTTTTTTTTTTTTTTTTTTTTTTTTGCGGCACTGGGGATTGAACTCACAACCTCACGCCTGCCTGACAGGCGCGTAAGCTGCTGAGCCAAACTCCCAGCCCTGGTTTTTTGAGGCAGGGTCGCACTGTGTAGCTCAGGCCGGCCTCGAACTCACAATGCTCCTCCTACCTCAGTCTCGCGAGTCCTGGGACGGATGGCCTTTTGGAGGATAATGATTCTATCACAAGTGTTTGAAGTCTGTCAAATTCTAATAAGAAAAGCTGAATTTTGCCTCCCTCAGCCAAATTTCACCCCCACCAAAAATCTTACCTTACTTTTCAAAGCAATCTTTTAAATTATATTCTGTATCTTCTTTAATACCCTGGACAAAAAGTTTTTTCCACT
>RJWM01040919.1:0-15190 GCA_004363535.1 Dasyprocta punctata
TTTTTGTTTAAAAATGTTTACCAGTACAATTTAGGTATAGTGATTACATTCATTATAGGGAATTTTTATTCATACATGAAATATCCTGATTTTTCTTTTTTAAAAATCTCATTCCTATTCCCTCCTTTCAAACCCCCTTCCCATTCAGAAAGCTCTTTCATTTTATACTTCTTTTCCCATTTTTTTCTTTCCCTTCCTTCCTTTCCCTCTCTCCCTTTTCTAACTCTCAATTTGTTTTGGACAGTTTCTTCAGATTTCACAATATCTATTGTACAGTTTTTGTTCTTATTTACATTTTCAGTTTCTCATGCCAAAGAGATAATGTGATATGTATGTACTGTTTATATGGCTTATGATTATGGTCTCAAGGTCCATCCATTTCAGTAAAAATGTCTCAATTTCATCTTACTTTATGGCTGTTTAATACTTTATTATATTAAAAAAATCTTTTTTATCCATTCATCTGTTGATGAACATTAGAGTTGTTTCCAAGATTTAATTATCACAAACTATGCCATTATGGACATGGAGGTACATTTATCTCTGTGGCATGATGTTTTTAAATCTTCTGGTAAGATACCCAGAAAAGGAATGGTTGGGTCAAATGGCTCCTATATTCTCAGTTTTTAAAGGAATTTCCACACTAGTTTCCACAGTGGTTGCAGCAGTTCGTGTGAACTGAGCAATCTGTTTATTTCATCTATAATTTCTATTTTATTAGAATACATGTTCTAGAAGTAGGTATTGATGATCTAGATTTCTGCACGATCCACTGTGATTCATTCTATTTATTCCTAATTGCAAGAATTTAGGTCTTTTTTCTTTCCTTTTTTTTTTATAAGATTGGCTAAGGGTTTATCAATTATATTTAAACTTTCAAAGACCCACTCTTCAGTTCATTGATTCTTTGTGTTGTTTTCTTAGTCTAAATTGCATAAATTTCTGCTCTGATCCTTATAACTTCTTTCCTTGTGTGAGCTTTGGGCTTGGCTTGTTCTTTCTGTGGAAGTTTGAGATTCATTATTAGGTCGTGTATTTGAGCTCATTCTGTCTTTGTAACATGAGTATTCACTGCTATAAATTTCCCTCCTAGGACTGCATTAATCATGTCCCATAAATTCTGTGTGTTGCATTGACATTATCATTTAGTTGTAGATGCTGTTTAGTTTCTTCTTTAATTTCATCCATGATTCATTTGTTGTTCAGAAGGTTGTTATTCAATTTGCATATGTTTTTGGACTTTTTGTGTTTTCTTTTGAGTATGTTTTTCAATTTCACTGCACTATGGTCAGATAATTTCAATTCCTTTGTGTTTACTTAAACATGTTCTATGGACTGGTATGTAGTCTATTTTGGAGAATATCTGTTATTCTATATTCTTCTGTATGGCAGAGAAGAATGTATATTCTGATGTTGTGGGGTGGAATACTCTGTAGACATCTCCTAAATCCATTTGTTCATGAATTTGGTTTAGTTCAGATATTTCTTCATTGAAAATTTTGTCTAGATGATCTATCTCTTTGTGACAATGAGGTGTTAAAGTCCCCCATTACAATTGTGTTAGTGCTTATTTGATTTTTCATGTCCATAAATAGTTGCTTTATTTAGTTGTGTGCTCCTGTATTTGATGCACATGCATTTATAATTTTTATCTCTTTGTTTTGAAGTTTTCTCTTAACAAGAATGTAGTGAACTTCTTTATTTCTTTTGATTTGTCTTGGTTTGAGTTCACATTATCTGCAAAGAGAATACCTACTCCTGATTGTTCCCATGTTCCTGCTGCATGGAATATTATTTTTCCATTCTTTGACTTTCACAGTATGAATTTCTGAGCTAAATGTTTCTCTTATGCAGCATAGTGTTGGTGCTTTTTTTTTTCCATTCTGCCAGTCCATTTCTTTGGATTGGTGAAGGGAGAACATTCACATTCATGGTTATAACTGACATGTATTTCCTTATCCTTGTCATATTATTTTCTGTTACTGCTTCCTAGTCTTTCCCCTAATGGCTTCTTTCTACAGGGGCTTTTGGATTTTTGTACATTGTTATCTCCCTCTACCATATCTTTCAGAACACATTGTAGATCTGGTTTGGTGGTCATGAATTTCTTCAATTGTTGTTTGTCATGGAAGTATCTTACTTTTCCATTGATTTTGAAAGACCGTTTTGCAGGGTACATCAACTTGCATTGGAAGTTATTTTGTTTCATGTCTTGGAATACTTCACTAGAAGCTCTCCTTAATTTAAGGGCTTGTGTTGAGATGTGTACTGTAATTCTGATGGGCTTTCCTTTATAGGTGCTGTTTCTTTTTCTCTAATACCTTTTAATATTCTGTTCTTGTGGTGAACTTATGGAATCTTGATTATTATATTCCGCTGTGTAGACTTATTTTGGTAATGGATAATTGGAGTTCTATAGGCTTCGCTTATCTGCACATCAAATTCTTTTTCTATGCTTGCAAAGTTTTCTGCAATTACTTCTGTGAACCATTTTTTTAATGTCATTTGCTCTGATTTCTGCTTTTTCATTGATTTCAGTCGATTTTATGTTATACTTCTTTGCATCATCTCGCAGCTTTTGTATTGTATTTTTCATGATCCCCTGTTACTTTTAAGAGATCTTTATTTTCTTGATTGCTAAACACAACCCTATCTTCTAGGTCTGAAATTCTGTCTTCACTTTTGTTCATCTGGCTTTGTAAACTTTCAATGGAATTTTAATTTCTTGAATATCTGTTTGAATCTGTTTCATTGATTCCATTATTTTCTCTATGTTGGGCATTCATAGTTTCCTTAATTTTTCTAGGTTCCTCTATTTTTTTAATGTATGTTTACCATAAACTTGCTGATTAAGCCCTTCATTGTGGTCATCATCTCTTATTTTTAACCTGGTAGATTATTCTGATCTGATTTCCTTGATAGTCTCATGTAGTATTTCTGCTGCTATCATTTTAGAAATTTTGATGAGCGGCCTCCATTTCTAGGTCATGCTTGATGCTATTGTTATTGCTAATTGCAATACTTTACCCAGGATATCATACTTCATAGTCATTTTCTTTTCATATTCTGCTGCTGTCAGTTTAGAAATTGCAGGTGGTGGCCTCCATGTTCCCCTACTTCATTGTCCCTTGGACCTGTCTTGGGTGAGCTAGAGGTCTGTGTTTGGATTTTTCTTCTACATCTGGTCATTTTCTATTTTTTAAATTAAATTTAATTTAATTTTTATTTTATTTTTCTGTGTTGATGTCTGTAAATTTCTTGTAATTTGTAGCTTTATCACTAGTATTGAGGCTCCCCCCTAGGAATTGTCTTTTCTTCAGAGGTGTCTTCCATGTGTAGGAGGTTCTTGGTTTTTGTGTCTGTCCCAAGATCCTACCTTCCTAATTTATTAAAGATGAGATATTGGTATCTATTTGTTTCAGCACCTAGACCTTTGCTACTGGACTATGGTGATGGTTTTGACCCCAGACAGTCACAGTGCTGTTATAGAAGGGAAAACAAGTGATTATGACAAGTATGACATCCTGGGTAAAGTATTACGATTAGCAATAACAATAGCATTAAGCATGACCTAGAAACAGACAGACTGTGGGAATTCCTGATATGGTACATTTAACCATAGAGGCAAGATCTACAGTTATATTTAAAAAACCACACAACATAAATCAGAAACTAGTATGAAATTAGTTTACCTCTAGTAGAGCGATTTTACCTTGTGGTGGGGAAAATTAAGAGGTATAGGGGACAAAATAGAGAGATGGATGAAGAGAAATGTTGTTGAAAAAAGGCTGCAGGACAAAGGATGATCACAGAAGCTTTGGGAAACTTGAGAAGAGGGCAGGAGCAAAAGAATGAAGGAGAAAGTAAAAGTTTATTGAAGTGAATCAGGACAATGTTGATTCATTTGAAGATATAAGATCAAGAGGGACAGTTGAGCCGGGCGTGGTGGCGCACACCTTTAATCCCAGCACTCGGGAGGTTGAGGTAGGAGGAGCGTTGTGAGTTTGAGGCCGGCTTGGGCTACAACACGAGCGCAAGACTGGCCTGAGCTACATAATGCGACCCTGCCTCAAAAAACTAGGGCAGGGAGGTTGGCTCAGTGGCTTAAATGCCTGCCCTGGCAGGTGCGAGGTTGTGAGTTCGATTCCTGGTGCTGAAAAAAAAAAAAAAGAGGGACAGTTGAGACAGCCCAAGCCTCCTTCTAGTTCCATGTACAGTTGGCCCCTCCTGGACCTTGCCCAGTCTGTTCCATTCCATGCTGCTGGCTCCTCTCTCACTCTGTCCTTCTTGTCCCAACTGATGATCACAAGTCAGAGACAGTACTGATTTCCTTGTCCAAGGGTGCTTGTGCCACTAGTCACAGAGTGGGGGAGTGCTTGTTTCTCACTCCTTGTCCCTATAGCCCTTTGCAGCTTGCACGCTGGTTGCAGGCCAAAGCAAGTGCTGAATTCCCTTCCTGAGGGTAGCTGTTCTGCTGGTAACTGGTCACAGAGCAGGGAAGTGGTAATTTCTCACCCTTTGTCCCTGGTGCTGCTGGAATGCCAAAGTCCCTGTCTAGGGGAGGCAGTGTAGTGTTGTTTCACTAGCAATCCTCAAGGCCATGACCAGTCCCTAACCTCATCATTAGAGGTTCCAGTTAGAGGTTATGGTGCTTACAGAGAAAGAAAACTAAAAAGAAGAAAGAAAGGGAGGGAGCAGTCACTTGATCCTGTGTCTGCCAGTAAAATTTGTTGCTAGGGTGCAGTGTCTTCCATTTGTGGGAAATTAAAAGTGGTGAAGAAACTTATATTTTAGGTCTCTTATGTGAACTGTTTTGGCCACAGCTTTTCAGTCTCTTTTTTGGGAGGAAAATTCCTGGATATGGCAGTTCCTGCTCCAGTCCCACAGTGATAAAATCATGTTCAGCCTTCTGGGCTGGATTATCATTTTAAAAAGTTCTGTGCTTATGTTTTATTTGATCTACAAGTCTCTTATTTCAGATTAATTTTGGTGTCAGGATGTATGTCCCTTCTTTTCCTCCAATTGCTTGTGCTTTCAGTTGATTTTCTCTGTGAAGTTCCAATGTGAGTCCTCCTTTATTCAGCTATGTTGAATCTTTCTCATCAAGTTTATCATATTTAACTCTTAGAGATTTAGAGTTGACCTTTATATCCCAGAATATGTAAGTGATCTGAAATTTATATTGTTTATTTTTGAGGTCAAAATTCTATCTCTCACTCCCTTTTTCCCCTTAGTGTCATCACTGCCCACTGATGTGTTGTACCATCTCTCTCATTTTGCTTCCAAATACATGTCGGTCTATTTCTCGAGTCTTTATTTTCCTCTGCTGGTCAATTTGTATCTCCCCCCAGAAATAGAAAACATCTTAATTGCTTATGGTTTTTAAGAAGACTTAATTGATGGGACAAATCTTTTGCTTGTATGTTTTCTGTAAAAATGCATTGGTTAACCATTATCCTTTACTTATTCATATAAATCTATTAACTGCTTCATAAAAATCAATTTTAACAAACATTTGCTTGATATATAATTTCATTTGAATGTATTTAATACTATGATTAGCAAAGACATGATGTCTCAATTTTAACTTAGATTTCTATATGTTCATAAAAAAGCTTTTTGAGAATTATAAAGAATTTTATGGCAAAACATAGAAGAAACATGAAAAGCATTTTGGATTTTTCTTTATCTTAAAGTTGTCTTTGACATGCAAAAGCATGACAATTGGACATAGTAGTGAAGTATTATTAAATAGTTCAGTATAGGCATATAACCCAAAATGTTTAAATTATGTCAAACATATTTACTCCCCCCCCCAAAAAAAACCCCTTGTAACTTCTTTATGGCAAAACTTTCAAAACTTTTCTTCTAACTTTTTGAAATGCATAATGCATTATTATTGGCTTTAGCCACCCTTTTGTGCAATAATACACCAAGATTTCTTGCTTCTATCTAATGCTACCCATTTAGTACCTATTGGTCAATCTTTCACTATCTCTTGTAATAGATGGGATCTAAAATGTCTCCCAATGGCTCGTGTGTTCAGAGGTGGAACTTTTGAAAGGTGATGGGATTATAGGAGTGCAACAACCATTACTGGATGAGTTTGTGTGCTGATAGCAGGTAGGGCCTGGTTGGAGGAGTGGATCGCTGAGTGCATGACATGGAAGTACATGCTTTTGTTCCCACCTCTTCCCTTCTTCCTGCTTCATGGCTGCAATGAATTGAGTAGCTTTCCTCTGCTGAACTCCTCTTCCATGCTGTTTCTGTCTTGAAGTGATTTAATCATAGAGTGAACCATTGGAAACTGTGAGTGAAATAAACTTTTCCTTCTTTACATTTGGTATCATGTATTTTGTGCAATGACAAATACACCTCATTATCTTCCTGCTCTTTGTGACCTCTGATAACCTCTATTTGATTCTCAGCATCTATGAGATCAACTTTTTATATTCCAGATATGAGTGAAATTATGTGGTATGTGTTTTTCTGTGTCTGGCTTATTTCACATAGCACAATAACTTATAGTTCCATACACATTACTGAAAATGATAAGACTTTTCCTTTTTATGGATGAATAATATTTTCATTATATATATTGACCAACTTTTAATCCATTCATTAGTTGAAAACACTTAGGTTGTTTTCCTTTCTTGGCTACTATAAGTAGTAGTGCATTCAATATGGGAATGTAGGTATTTTTTGACATACAGATTTCATTTCATTTGGGTATATAGTCTGTCATGGGATTGTTGCGTAATTTGGAAATTCAGTTTTGAGTTTTTTGAGGGTGCACCTTACTGCTTTTCATAAAGACTATACTAATCTACATGGCCACTGTCAATTTGCAAATTCTCCTTTTTCTCAACATCCTAAGCCAGTACTTGTCATCTTAGTCTTTTTAGTAATAGTCCCTCTTATTGTGGTGAGGTGGTACCTTGTGGCTTTAATTTGCATTGTATTCATGATTAGTGATGATGAACATTTTTTAGGCATTTGTTAGTCATTTCTATGTTTTCTTTTGAGAAGTTTCTACTTACATCTAATGTCCTTTTTTATTTTAAAATGAAAATAATAAAAAAGATGATACAGAATTTCAAAACAAAGTAATAGATTAAAAATGTAAATATATTGCATTTTGTTGTTTTCAAAGTAGTTGTTCAGATTACAAGACATACACATGAATAAAAATGATCAAACAATCAAACAATGAAAGCCTTAACCCTAGCATCATACCATGAATCAATTCCAGCATCACATCCTTTATCCCAGTTACCTCTGAAAAGCTCCACCTATGACTTAGTGAGGCTTTGAGGGGGACAAGCAGTAACATACTCTAGCTATAGGATAATTTGCTTCTAGTACTGTGAACAATGTTGCTGGCATTTTGATAGGGATTACATTAAATCTATAAATTCATATTAATTTTATGGGTATTTTGACAATATGGTTCTTTCAATTTGTGTATGTGTGATGTCTTTCTCTCTTTATGTTTGTCCTCTTCAATTTTTCCATCAATGTTTTATAATTACACTGTAGAGATTTTAACCTCTTTGATTAAATTTTCTCAGCTTCTGAAAAATAGTTATAAATGAGATGATTTTCATGACTTTTTTATTTCTGATAATATTCTATAGGCATATAGCAATGACACTGATTTTTAATAATTGACTTTGTATCCTGCATGTTTGCTAAATTCATTTATTAGTCTTAAAATTCTATGGTAGCATTTTAAGCAACTTCTATATATAACATCATGTCATCTGCTCTTAGTGGCATTTTGATTGTGTCTTTTCTTTCTTTCTCTTCTTTGGTTGCCCTAACTAGAACTTCAAACACTATGGTGACTACAAGTGGTGAGAGTGGTAATCCTTGTGTTTTTCCACATCTTAGAAAAATGCTTTAGCCTTTTCCCAGTTATTATAAAATTAGCTTTTCACATTTTATAAATAATTTTTGCTATGGTGGGGCACATTCCATCTGTAACTAATATTTTGAGCGTTCTTATCATGAGGTGTTGTTGATTTTTTTGAAGTGTCTTTTCTGCATCTATTGAGGTGATAATATAGGCCTAGTCCTTCATTGTGTTGATGTGGCATATCACAATTGCTGATTTATTTTTATTCATCCTTGCATTTCTTGAATGAATTCCACTTGACCATGTTGAGCAATTTTTTCAAAATACTGTTGCATTTGGCTTTCTAGTATTTTGCTGATGGTTTTTGCTTATGTGTACATCGAATATATTGGCAAGTAGTCTTCTTTTTGTTGATATTGATATGTAGTTTTCTTTTTGTTAATTTCTTATGTGGTGTTGGTTCAGTGCAGTGCTGGTCTTCTTGAAAATGTGTGAAAGAATTTCCTTATCTTCTATTTTGTGGAGTGATTTAAAGAGATTTAGCAAGTTTATTAAAACACAGTGGGGAAGCTGTCTGGTCTTGGGTTTTTCTTTGATGGGAGACTTTTTCTTATTATTGCTATCAGTCTGTTAAGGATTTCTATTTCTTCAGATTCACTCTTGATATGAGTGCCAGTTAATCATGATTGTCAGTTTAACTGGATTAAGAGAACCCTGGAGAAGTTACTGGCTCATGGGGTGCCATACTCATCTTTGGACTAAGCCACTGATGTTCATAGCTCAGTGTGCCATTAGGAGATAGGACCCAGCTGAAGGTGGGTCAGTAGGGGCATAACTTTAGTTTCTTCTCTTTTTTGAATAGTCTAGGTACTTACTTTTCTATTTTATACTGCCATTTTGAAGAATGAGCTTCTTGTTTTGCTGATCTTTCGCATTGGTTGTTAGTCTCTATTTACTGATGATATTTATTATTTCTTTTTTTCTTTTAATTTTGGGGATTAGTTAGTTCTTGTTTTTCTATTTCCCTGAGACACAGTTATTTAGTTTATGTCATTTTGTTTTTTTATATAGACATTGATTACTACACATTTTCCTTTTAGGGCTGCGTTTGCGCTATCCCATAAGTTTTGCTAGTTTGTGTTTCCCTAGTCATTTGCTTATAGATGATATCAAAGTTTCTTGTAGATTGATTCTTAGATCTTTTGATTGTTCCAAAGTAAGTGGTGTAATTTTTATGAACTGTATAGTGTTCAGCGTCTATCTTTGTTGATTTATAATTTTATTGAATTGTGATCAGAAAAGATACTTGACATTATTTTAGGTTTTTAAAAATTTTTTGACATTTGTTTTATAATCAATCATATTATGCATTCTGTTGGTTGTTCTTTGTGCTCACAAGAAAAATGCATAGTCAGTAGCTATTGAATGGAATGTTCTGTTGTTTCCTCAGTCCATTTGGCTTATGATGCAATTTACCTATCTTTTTACTTTGTTAATTTTTTGTCTGGATGATTTATACATTGCTGACACTGGAGTCTTAAAGTTCTCAAATATTATAATTTTGGAATCAATTTCTTATTTAATATCTCTTATATTTACTTTATATTTCAATACTCTGATATGGGGCAGCAATACCTTTAGAATTGTTATTTTGTTCTGCTGAGCTGACCTCTTAGTCATTATATAATTACTTTTTTTGTTCCATTTGATGCTTTTTATTTAAAGCCTATTTTATCTGCTATGAATTTTGTAGGGGCATTCCATTTGCATGGAATATCTTATTCCATCCTTTCTCTTTCAGGTTCTGTGTGTCCTTAAAGTGATCATCTTATAAGCAACAGAGTTGTATCTTTATATATATATATATATATATATATATATATATATATCCACTGAATCACCCTGACTTTCAGTTGGAGAATTTAATCTCTTTACTTTCAAGGTAAAGGAATTAAATTGATAACAATTTTGTAACTTGTCTTCTTATTTTATTGCAGTTCCTTTCTTTTTCCCTGCTCTATAGCCTTCCTTTGAGGTTACACAACTTACTCTGATAGTGTGATTGATTCTTTACTTATTGTTTTTAGCTTTTATACATTCTGGTTTTGTGGTCTCTATGAGGGTTGTAAAAACACCTCTTTATTATAATGGCCTATCTTTTAATGAAACATGTTCACAAAGGTAAGAACAGAAACAAGCAAAAAAGAATAAGAGAAAATACAGAATTAACACTTCATTCATACTTTTTTGGTCAGCTTTCTTTTTGTTGGAACAAAATACCTAACACCTCCAATTTAGTGGAGGAAAGTTTTATTTTGATGAGATTTCAGAGATTTCAATATATGGTCAACTGTCTTCAAGAAAGAGATGTTATGATAGAAGTGTGTGATTGTAGAAAGATCAAAAGAAGAAGAGGTTTGGGGCAGGATATTGTCCCCAAAGTCATGCCCACAAGATCCACCTCCTCCAACTAAGCTCTGCCTTCTAGTAGCCCATTCAGCTTGGAATTTATTAATAAGTTAACTATTTGTGAAGTTAGTTCCCTCACAATCCTGTTGTGTCTCCAGGAGTTTATAAAATTCAGTCATCTTCACAAAATTAGTCACAAAATTTCCATTCTTCCCCTCATTTTGATTTTTTAAAATCTCATTTGATGTCTTTACATAATGTCTTGCCTTTTAACTTATATGTAATATTCATTATTATAATTGCTTCATTTACTCTTCAGACAAAAGATGTAAATGATTTTGTACTATACTTGCAATATAAGAGTATTCTAAATTTCTTTGTATAATTACTCATACCAGGGAGTTTTATTCCTTTTCACATTTTCTTTCTGTAAATTAAACCTTTCAGTTTTAAAAACTTTACTCTTTTCCCTTGTCTTTTACTTTTCAAGGCTTGATTAGAATATATTTTGGAATTAGGGTTCATTAGATTAAATATGACTTAGGACTTTTGACATTCCTGTATCTGAATATTTAAATCTTTCTGTAGGTTTGGGGAATTTTCTATTATTATTGTTTGAGGAAATTTTCTATCTCTTTGGATTTCTCAAGTCCTTAAATTCCAACAACACAAATACTTACACTTTTGTCACTGTAACAAAATTTTCGTATGCTTCCTTAATTCCTTCTAGCTTCTATTTTACTTTACTTCAAATAGCCTGTCAAATGCAATAACTTTTTCCTCCATTTGATCTTTCAGGTTATTGGTGTCTTCTCTCATATTTTTATTTTTTTCTGAGTGTTCTTTTCAGTTCGAGAATTACAGTGTCTTTTTCAAATTATTTCCATCTCTGTTCTGTTAGAGAACTGAAACATTTCAGTGTTTTCTTCAAGCAAGTTTCTATAAAAAAGCCATTTGCAATTCCATATGTGAGTGTTCTTCCACACTGATAAATTATCTAGTCGGTCTCTGACACTTTGTTCTGCCTGTGACTTGAAGTCGTAGTCTACTGAAGGCTCTCGATGCTCTTCAGCATGGAGCATTATCTGTGCATTGAATGATTAGGTATTCATCACTGTTTTCCTAATCTTGCTTTGTCTGTGACTATCTTTCCAGATATTATAAACAGAATGTTTATATTCTCTGAGCTTATGGTCACTGCCACTACTTTACCACTGCATGGTACTCAGTTCCAAGTTTGCCAGGAATCTGTCATTGATTTATTGTAACTGTCTCATACTAGAGGGCAATCTGTGCTTATGTATAGATCTTTTACTTCCTTTGTTAGACTGATTCCTAAGCATTTCATATTTGGGGGTACTACGGTGAAGGATGCGGTTTCCCTTATTTCTCTGTCAGTGAGTTTATTGCTTATATATAGAAATGCTATTGATTTTTCAGTATTTAGATCTTTGATCCATTTTGACTTTAGCTCAGTGTGTGGTAATTGACATGGGTCTGGTTTTAGTCTTTGGCATGTGGAGTCCCAGTTTTTCCAGCACCAGTTATTAAAGAGGCTATCTTTCTTCCAGTGAATGTGTTTGGCTCCTTTATCAAAGATAATGTGGCTGATTGTGTTTGAGTGTGCTTCCACATCTTCTATTGTGTTCCACTTATCAACAACCTGTTTTTTTTTAATCTTTCCATTTTCTGATATCCTCTTTGATCTCCTTTTTTAGGGTACTGTAATTTTCACTGTATAGATCTTGAACATCCTTTGTTAGATTCCTAGAACATCCTTTGTTAGATTCTAACATGCTATTGTGAAGGTTGTGCTTTCCCTAATTTCTCTCCCTGTGAGTATGTTGCTCATATAAAGGAATGCTATTGATTGTTGAGTGTTGACTTTGTATCCCACTACACAACTGAATTTGAACATTAAATCTACCAGTGTTTTAGTGGAGTTTTGGAGGTCTTCTATGTAGAGTATCATGTCATCTGCAAATAATGATACTTTAGCTTCTTTCTTTACAATCTTTATTCCTGGTATTTTTTCTCTTGTCTAATTGCTATGGCTAATGTTTCCAAAACTATATTGAACAGGAGTGGTGATAATGGGCATCCTTGTTTTGTTCCTGATTTTAGAGTGAAGGCTTTCAATCTTTGAACATTTAATAAGATATTAGTTTGTTTGTTACAGATGGCTTTTATAAGAATGAGGCAGAGACCATCTATTCCAATTTTTGGTAGTTTTTTTTTTTAAATGAATGTGTGTTGAACTTTGTCAAATGCTTTTTCTGCATCTGTCAATATAATCATGTGTGTTTTTGTCTTTGGTTTTGTTATCATGTGGTTTTACTTTTATTGATTTGCATAGGTTGAATCAACCCTGTATCCCTAGGATGAATCCTATTTGGTCATGATGTATAATCTTCCTGATGATTTGCTGCATTCTGATTGCCAACATCTTATTAAGGACTTTTGCATCTATGTTCATTAGGAAAATTGGCCTATGATTTTCTTCCTTGGTTTGGTTCTCCTCTAGTTTTGGAATCAGGGTAATACTTGCTTCCAGGAATGATTTTGGAAGTACTGCTTCCCTTTCAATTTCTTTGAAAAGCTTCAGCATTAGTGGCATTAGTTCTCTAAATTTCTTGTAGAATTCCAACATTGAATCCATCAGAGCCTGGGTTTTTATTATATTGGTAAAGTTTAAATATATTTTTAATTTCATTGACTGATATCAGACTATTTAGAATTATTATATCTTCTTGATTTAGTTTTGGCAATTCAATTGTTTCTAGGAATCTGTCCATTTTTTCTGTGTTTTACATTTTATTAGAATATGAATTTTCATAGTAGCTATTTGATCTGGATTTCTGCAGGCTCCATTGTAATTTCTACCTATTCATTCTTAATTGCTTGAATTTGTGTTTTCTTCTTTCCTCTTTTTGATGAGGTGGGTTAATGGTTCATCAATTTTATCTTTCAAAAAACCAACTTTTTGATTCATTTTGAATACACTGATCCTTTGTATTGTTTTCTTAGTATCTATCACATTAGTTTCTGTTCTTATCTTTATAATTTTCTCCCTCATCTGAGCTTTGGGCTTAATTTGTTCTTCATTTTTTAGAAGTTTGAAGTTCAACATTAGGTCATTTATTTGAGCTCATTCTGTTTTCCTGATGTGTGATTTCATCACTATACATTTCCCCCGCAGGAGTGCTTTCATTGCATAGCATAAATTTTGGTATGTTTTATCATCATTATCATTTAATTGTATATACTGTTTAATTTAATGCTCAGTTTTTTCTGTGACCCATTGGTTGTTCAGAAGACTGTTTTTTAATTTCTATGTGTTAATGCAGTTTTTGTGATTTTCTTTTTGTCAATTTCCAGCTTCATTGCACTATGGTGAGACAGTATGCATAGGATGATTTCAATTACTCAACTTCTAGTTAAACGGAAGCTAATATATGATCTCTTTTGTCAGCTAATATATGATCTATTTTGGAGAACATCCATGTGCAGCTGAGAAGAATGTATGTTCTGATGTCGTGGGAAGGAAAACTTTCTCGACATCTACCAAGTCCATTTGTCACAGGCTTGGTTTAATTCTAATATTTCTTTTTTGATTTTTTGTCAAGTTGATGTATCTATTTGTGAGAGTGGAGTATTAAGTTCCCCCACTACAATTGTGTTAGTGCTTATTTGTTTTTTCATGTCAGTTAATGCTTGTTTTATGTAGTCGTGTGAACCTATTTGGTGCATAAATATTTATGATTGTTATTTCTTCTTCTTAGAGTTGTCCCTTAATGAGTATGCAGTGACCTTCTTTGTCTCTTTTGATTAGCTTTGGCTCGAAGTTTTCATTGTCTGATTTTTGCTGGGTTGCTGTGGCATGAAGAATTGTTTATCATTCTTTGAATTTTAGTCTGTGAATTTATTTTTCAGTTAAATGTTTCTTGAGTGCAACGTCTTGCTGGTTCTTTCTTTTTGGTCCAGTCTGCCAGTCTTGTTTCTTTTGATTCGTAAGTCGAGACCATTTGTGTTGATGGTTATAACTGACATGTATTGGCTTTTATTTTTCATGTTGTTTTTCTGTTGCTTGTTCCCTGTCTTTTACCTCTGGCACCTTCTTTCTATTAATGTTCATATATTTGTAGTTTTCATTATTTATTATGTCCTTCAGAGTATTCTGCAGAGATGGTTTGGTGGTCACAAATTTCTTCAGTTGCTCTTTGTCATGAAAGTATCTTATTTCTCCATTAATTTTGAAAAAGAGTTTTTTGGGGTACAACAACTGGATTGAAGATTGTTTTACTTTAGGGCTTAAAATACCTCACTCCAAGCTTTGCTTGACTTGAGGGTTTGTGTTGAGATGTCTTCTGTTATTCTGATGCCCTTTCCTTTATAGATGATCTGTTTTGCTTATTTAGCTGCTTTTAATATTTTGTTCTTGTGCTGAATTTCTGGCATATTGATTATTATATACCTTGGTGTAGATTTATTTTGGTCATGGCTATTTGGAGTTCTATGAGCTTTGTTAATTTGTATGTCAAATTCTTTGTCCATGTTTGTGAAGTTTTCTGTCATTATTTCTGTGAAGAGTTTTTAATGGCTTTGGCACAGTCTTCAGGTTTCTCACCAATTCAAATCAATCTTATGTTGTTCTTTGCTGCACCCTGTAGTTGGTTGATTGATTTTTCATGATCTCTTTCAATCTTTAAGATATCTTTCTCTTCCTGGTCACTAGTCACATTCCTGTATTATAGATCTGATATTCTATCCTTGCCTTCATTCAATCTGTTGTATGTATTTTCAATCCAATTTCTTATCTCCTGCATTTCTGTTTGGATCTGTTTCACTGATACCATTTCTTGTCGATGTTTGGCATTCGTGATTTCCATCATTTTCTTGAGCACCTCTATTTGTTTATCTGTG
>RJWM01040920.1:0-15184 GCA_004363535.1 Dasyprocta punctata
GCACCATTTGTTAAAGAGGCTGTCTTTCTTCCAATGTACATATTTGGCCCCTTTGTCAAAGATGAGGTGGCTGAGTGTGTTTGTAGTTGTGGCTGTATCTTCTAATCTATTCCATTGATCTTCAGGTCTGTTTTGATTCCAGTACCATGCTGATTTTATCACAGTAGCTTTGTAGTATAGTTTCAAGTCGGGGATTGTGGTGCCTCCTGCCTTCCCTTTGTTGCCCAGAATTGCCTTTGCTATTCTAGATCTTTTCTGGTTCCAGATGAATTTCAGGAATGCTTTCTCTAGCTCTGTGAGGTAGGCAAGTGGTATTTTGATTGGGATTGCATTAAATCTGTATAATAATTTTGGTAGGATGGCTATTTTCACGATGTTTGTTCTTCCTATCCATGAACATGGAATATCTTTCCATTTTCTGAAATCTTCTTCAATTTCCTTCTTCAGAGTAATGTAATTTTCACTGTATAGATCTTTTACTTCCTTTATTAGATTGATTCCTAGTATTTCATTTTTTTGGATGTTACAGTGCAGGGTGTGGTTTCTCTTATTTCTCTTGGTGACTTTGTTGTTTGTGTACAGGAATGCTGATTTTTGAGTGTTCACCTTGTATCCAGCAACATTACTGAATTTGATATTACTTCTAGAAGTCTTCTAATGGATTTTTTGGGGTCTTCTATGCAGAGTATCATATCATCTGCAAATAATGATAATTTTACTTCTTTGTTTCCTATCCTTATTCCCTTTATTTCTTTCTCTTGTCTAATTGCTCTGGCTAGTATTTCCAGAACTATATTGAATAGGAGTGGTGATAATGGACATCCTTGTCTTGTTCCTGATTTTAGGTTGAAAGTTTTCAGCTTTCGTCCATTTAGTAAGATGTTGGCTGTTCGTTTATGATATATGGCTTTTATCAGGTTGAGGTAGAGACCATCTAGTCTGATTTTCTGTAGGGTTTTGATCATGAATGGGTGTTGGATCTTGTCAAAAGCTTTTTCCGCATCTATTGAGATGATTATGTGGTTCTTGTCCTTGGCCCTGTTGATATGGTGTATTGCATTTATTGATTTGCATATGTTGAAACATCCCTGCATTCCTGGGATGAATCCCACTTGATCATGGTGTATAATCTTTCCAATAACTTTCTGTATTCTATTTGCCAGAATTTTATTGAGGATTTTTGCATCTATTTTCATTAGGGAGATTGGCCTGTAATTTTCTTTTTTGGTTGGGTCTTTCTCTGGTTTTGGTATTAGGGTAATACTTGTTTCCAGGAATGAGTTAGGGAGACTTGCTTCCCTTTCAATTTCATTGAGGAGTTTGAGGAGTGCTGGCATTAAGTCTTCCCTAAATTTCTTGTAGAATTCAGTGGTGAATCTATCAGGGCCCGGGCTTTTTTTTGTTGGTAGGGTCTTGATTACATTTTCAATTCCATTAGCTGAAATTGGGTTATTCAGCAGCTTTACATCTTCTTGATTCAGTTTTGGTAATTCATTGGTTTCTAGGAATTTGTCCATTTCTTCTGTGTTATCGAATCTATGTGAGTAAAGGTTTTCGAAGTAGGTGTTGATGATCTTCTGTATTTCCACAGGGTCTGTAGTGATTTTACCCTCTTCATTTCTTATTGCATGAATCTGAGTTTTTTCTTTTCTCTTCTTGATAAGGTTGGCTAGGGGTTTATCAATTTTATTTACTCTTTCAAAGAACCAACTCTTCAATTCATTAATTCTTTGTATTGTTTTCTTAGTTTCAATTGCATTACTTTCTGCTCTAATCTTGGTAATTTTCTCCGTTCTTTGGGCTTTGGACTTGACTTGCTCTTCTTTTTCTGGAAGTTTGAGGTGCAGCATTAGGTTGTTCATGTCTGTTCTTTCCATTTTTCTGATGTGGGAGTTTAGTGCTATAAATTTTCCTATGAGGACTGCTTTCATTGTGTCCCACAGGTTCTGGAAATTTGTATTTGCATTTTCATTCAATTGTACATATTGTTTAATTTTTTCTTTAACTTCTCCCATGACCCATGGGTTATTTAGGAGAGCATTAGTTAATTTCCATGTGTTTATGTGGTTATTGTAGTTTTTTTGTCATTCATTTCCAATTTTACTGCACTATGTTCAGATAATATGCATTTAATTATTTCAGTTCCTTTGCATTTACTTAAGTATGTTTTGTGGACCAGTATATGATCTATTTTAGAGAATGACCCATGTGCAGCTGAGAAGAATGTGTATTCTGATGTTGATGGGTGGAATACTCAGTACACATCTACTAGGTCCATTTGTTCACAAGTTTGATTCAGTTCTGTTATTTCTTTACTGGTTTTTTGTTTGGTTGATCTGTCTCTCTGTGACAGTGGGGTGTTAAGGGTCCCCTGTTATAACTGTATTATTGTTTATTTGGTTTTTCATGTCTATTAAGAAGTGTTCTTACATAGTTGGGTGCTCCAATATTTGGTGCATATATATTTATGATTGTAATCTCTTCCTCTTGAAGTTTTCCCCTAACAAGTATGCAGTGACCTTCTTTATCTCTTTTGATCATTCTCTGTTTGAAGTTTGCATGGTCTGCAAACATAGTAGCTACCCCTGCTTTTTTCTGGGTTCCTGTTGCATGGAGTATTGTTTTCTAGCCTTTGATTTTTAGTCTGTGAATTTCCTTTTGAGTGAAATGTGTTTCTTGTACACAGCATATTGTTGGATTTTGCTTCTTAACCCACTCTGCTAGTCTGTTTCTTTTTATTGGTGAGTTGAGACCATTTACATTGATTGATATAACTGATATGTACTGGCTCATCCTTGTCATGATATCTTTCTGTTGGTGGTTTTCTGCATTTTCTGTTTAGTTATTTGCCCTGCTTAGTGGTTTCCTTTTGTTGTTCTTAAGATTGTAGCTATCTTTGTCTCTTTCTAGAGTGTCTTTCAGTACTCTTTGTAGTGTTGGTTTGGTGGCCATAAATTTCTTCATTTGTTCTTTGTCATGAAAGTATCTCATTTCTCCATCAATTTTTAAGGATAGTTTTGCAGGGTACATCAATCTGGATTGAAAGTTGTTTTCTTTCAGGATTTGAAATACTTTACTCCAAGCTCTTCTTGACTTAAATGTTTGTGCTGAGAAGTCTGCCATGATTCTAATAGGCTTTCTTTCACAGGTGATCTATTTCTTTTCTCTGACAGCTTTTAGTATTTTGTTCTTGTGCTGTGTTTCTGATACCCTAATTATTATATGTCTGGGTGAAGATTTATTTTGGTTATGGTTAATTGGGGTTCTGTATGCCTCACTTATCTGTATATGAGATTCTCTTCCCATGTTTGGAAAGTTTTCTGCTTTATTTCTGTGAATAGTCTTCACAGGTCATTAGTATTGACCCCTGCTTTTTCATTGATGCCTATTAATCTTATGTTATTTCTCTTGGCATCGTCTTGCAGCTGTTGAATTGTTGTTTCTTGGTTCCTTACTATTTTTAAGAGATCTTTTCTTTCATGGCCGTGATCTCCCATGCTGTCTTCAAGGTCTGAGATTCTATCTTCAGCTTCATTCAAGTGGTTTTTCAGACTTTCCATGGAATTTTTCATTTCCTGAATTTCCCTTTGAATCTGTTTCATGCTTTCTATTTCTGTCTTATATTGTTCATTCAAAGTTTCCATCATTTTCTTATGTTCTTCTATTTTTTTATCTTGTTCTTCTTTAGATACACATAACATTTCTTTCATAACAATTGTCATTTCATTTTTTAGCTGAGAGATTATTTCTGATTTGTTTCTCTATAGCTTCATCAAGCTGTTTCTTTACTGCATTTGCTATCATTTCAGAAAGTTCAGTTGTGTAACTCCCAGTTTCTTCCATTTCAGTGTCTCTTGGGTTTGTTTTCAGTGGGTTGGGGGATTGAGACTGCCTCTTAGTCTTTCGTTTTGTCATTTTCTTCTGGGACCTGTGTGGCTCTGTGTCCTGTGAGGCTGACTGGGCATTCCCTTGGTGGGTTGAGCTGAGTCGTGGGGACCAGGTAGAGCTGGATCCTCTGCGCAGCTAGTGAGGGTGCACTCCCAGAGTGTGTTGCTGGAGCCTCCACCTTACTGGGTGGGGGCTGAGACCTCCTGGACCCAGTCAGCTAGGCGGAGCATACCTCAGAGTGTGGCACCACCTGGACCCTCAGTCTGGCTGCAAGGAGTTCAGAGCCTCTGGAGTGCCAGAGAAGACTGGGCAAGTCCCAGACCTACAGTGCCAGGGCCTTGCTCCTGGCTGGGTGGGCTCACAACCTCTAGAACCTGCCACGTCAGCCTCACCCCTGAACAATGGAGCTCGTACCCTGCGCTCTGATGGGCAGAGCCCAAGCTCTCCAAGGCCCTGCAGCTATGTTGGCCATTCCCTGATGAGCAGCTCTGGGGTCCTGTGCTGGGCTGGGCTCAGTGCCTCTGTGTCCTGTGAGGCTGGCCGGGTGTTCTCCTGGTGGGTTGTGCTGAGTCATGGGACTGGGTAGAGCTGCATCCTCTGTGCAGCTAGTCTGCTACAGATTTTTCCAGAAGGAAAAGAAACATTTTCAAAATGCTGAAAGAAAAGAACTGTCAACCCACAATACTATATTTAGTGAAAATATCTCTCAGGAATAAAGAAGTGAAGCCATTTTCAGGTGAAAGGAATACAAAGAGATTTCATTGTCATTAGCCTGCACTATACAGAAAGTGGGAATATCAGAAAGATATAAAAGAAGTCAACAAAAAAGGTAAATACTTAGGTAAAATACACTAGACTGTTATCCTCTTGAGTCTTTTAGAATATAATTGGTGATTTGAAGCAAAAGGTTTAACATTGTTTAGTGGGGGTTTTAACAGATGTTGCTCTAACAACACAACCACAACATGAAGGAAACTTGTATGTTGAAAACATACTACTTGAGAAGTTAAAAGTGATTCTACACAGACTGTGAAGTTAAGTGTGTATATTTTAGTCCCTAAGACAAACACTTTAAAAATTACATGAAGAGATATTTAGCAAAAAGGCAAGAGATAAAATAGAAAACTAAGCTATTCTAACCTAAAAGAAGACAAGAAAAGGGAAAATACAAAAACTAAAAACAGAGAAGTACAAAACAAATAATAAGATGGTAGATAGAAATAAAGACATTAATAATTACATTAAATGTAAATGGACTAAATATACCAATTAAAAGGTATGTATTACTATGTATTAGTGATATATTTATCACTAATGAAAGTATCATTAATTGGAAAAAAGCTAATGTGGGTGTAAATAATATTAGACAGAGTCCAGAGCAAAGAAGATGTCCAGGGATTAAAATGGATAATATACAATGCTTTTCATTAAGAAGACGTAAGAAAACCTGTCATGGTGTTGCATACCTGTATTGTCAGCTCCCAGGAGCTGAGGCAGGAAGTTGCCATGAATTCAAGTCCAAACTGGACTATATAGCAAGACTCTGCCTCAAAAACAAACGAACAAACAAGAACGACAAAAAAAAAAAGGGTGTGTGGGGGGGACACAAGGCTAAATGTGTATGTACCAAACAACAGAGCTAGAAAATATATGACACAAAAACCTAACAGAACTAAGAAATAGGCAAATCCACAATTACAGTTACAGATTTTAGTATTCTCCTAGTAATCAACAGAGCTCAGCAGACATAAAATCAGCAAGGGCGTATAGTTTAGAAAACCAAACAACACTATAAACAGTTGGTTTTAATTAAGATTTATAGAACATGCCACTGAAGAGCAGCAGATTACACGTTCTTCTCAAGTTCACATTGTGTTTTCACCATGATGGTATCATATTGTTGGTCATAAGACAGATTTTTAACAAATTTAAAAAGACTTCAAATCATATAAAATATATTCTCTGACCCTAATGCAATTAGACTAAAAATCAGTAACTGATAAGAAAATTTTCATACCCTTGGAAATTAAACAACACATTTAAAAATAATCCATGGGTCAAAGAACAAGTCTCATGGAAATTTAAGAATTTCAAACTGAATAAATATGAAATATATCAAAATTTGCAGGATGCAGGTAACAGTATTTATAGGGAAATGTATATAATTAAAATGCTTACCTTGGAAAGAGAAAAATATCAAACTAACAATCTAAGCTATCAGCTTAAGAACTTAGAAAAATAAGAACAAAATAAAACCAAAACAAGTAAACAAAGGAAGTATTAAAAATAAAAGCATAACTCAACAAAACTGAAAATAATTTCAAAAATAAAAATAAATTAAACCAAAACTTGGTCTTTGAGAAATTTAATAAAATTGATAAACCTCTAACATGGCTGGCAGAGAGAGAGAGAGACCACAAATCACCAATACCAGGAATGAAAAGGAGTTATTGTTACAGATTCTGCTCAAAAATTTCAGTTTAAATTGAATGGAAAAATTCTGCAAAAAACACCCCACAAATGATCAAAACTCATCCAAAACAGCATGTAGATAACTCGAGTAACCCTGTTACTATTTTAAAAGCTGAATTTGTAGCTTAAAACCCTCTATAAAAAGAATTTTTAAGCCCAGATTCTAGCACTCGGGATATAGCATGTGCCACCAAATATTTAAAAGACAAATAATCTCTTCCAGGAAATAGAAGAAGAGGGTTACTCCTCAAATTATTTTATAAGGCCACTACTACTCTGATACCAAAACCAGAGAAAAATGGTACAATCCATGTACAGGATAATATTCCTCATAAACACCTTGAAAAAAATCCTCAGCAAAATATTAGCAAATATTCAGCAGTGCATAAACATATCAAGAGTTGTTCAATGTTATTGATCATTAGAGAAATACAAATTAAAACCTTAGTAAGATACAGTCACACACTAATTAGAATGGTGAAAATAAAAACGCTGACTATGTCAATATTCACAATAAGGCAAAGCAATTGGAACTCTGATACATTGCCAGTGGAAATGCAAAATTTCACAGTCACTTTGAAAAACCACTTGGCAGTTTCTTATAAAGCTAAACACACACTTAACATATGACCCAGCAATCCTTAGTGAACTGAAAATTTAGGTTCACACACAAAAATCTGTGCATGAATGTTTATAGCAGCTCTGCTCAAAATCACCAAGAACTGGAAACACCCTAAATATCCTTCAGTGAATGAGTGGTAAACTGTGGTACATTCCTACAATGGAATACTACTCAATTAGCAACAGAAAGGAATGAACCATTGACACAGGACAACTTGATGAATCTCAAAGGTATTGTGCCTAAAGAAAGAAGCCAGTAGCAAAAACTCTCCATACTGCGTAATTCCATTTATATGAAATTCTCAAACAGATAAAACAAGTGACAAGGAATAAATCAATGATTTCCATAAGTAAGAGGCTAGTGAAGACACTTGTAATTCTTTTTCTCTTCCAAATTTATGGGCCCTTGAGTTCTAATTATTAACCTCTTGAAGCAGGAGGAAGGGATATTTCCTCAGGTTAAAAACTGTATAGGAATTGTGTATTTTCTGTTCAGCCTTCTATGCCCCACACCTAGTAGAGTAGACTGGTATGGTATATATTAGGTACTCAGTTATTTGGCGGGGAAAATGAATAAATGAATGAACAAACTAGGAGAGATTTGAGTATATAACTACTGCTCATTGAGAGATTTTAAGAAAGATGGGTACGGCTTGGGCTACAACGCGAGCGCAAGGCCGGCCTGAGCTACACATAGTGCGACCCTGCCTCAAAAAACTAGGGCTGGGGAGTTTGGTTCAGCGGCTTAAGTGCCTGCCCTGGCAAGCGCGAGGTTGTGAGTTCAATCCCCAGTGCCGCAAAAAAAAAAAAAAAAAAAAAAAGAAAGATGGGTAAATTTTGTTTAACCCAAAAGGTGATCATTGTTGTAATTATGAGTGGGATTCTCTCAAATGACTTTATTTTATTTTATTTTATTTTATTTTATTAGTACATGTTTGCAGTACTTGTGGTTTACAATCATCTTGTGGAATGGTTACAGGTACATACTACAGTATATGTCTTTGTTTATTTTTTATCCCCTTCTCCTTCCCTTTCCTCTTCCTCCCTCCTCTAGTAAATATATGAAAAAATGTTCAACACCTCTGATCATTCGGGAAATGCAAATTAAAACAACTCTAAGATTCCATCTTACTCCAGAAAGAATGGCAAGCATTAAGAAATTAAACAGTAACAAATGCTGGTGTGTTGTGGTGGCAAAAGGACCCTCCTGCATTGTTGGTGGGAATGCAAACTAGCACAACCGTTATGGAAACCAGTGTGGAGATTTCTCAAAGAACTGAAATCAGAAAACCCATATGACCCAGTGAGCCCCTGCTAGGTATTGACACAAACAGTTTAGCACATCATATTACAGTGACATATGTCTACCCACATTTATAGCAGCATAATTTGTAATAGCTAATTCCTGGAAGCAGCCTGTACACCCATCAGCAGATGATTGGAAAAAGTAAATGTGATGTCTGTGTACAATGAAATACTACTTGGCTGTAAAGAATGACAAATTTGAGACATTTGTGGGAAAATGAATTCATCTGGAAAATATAATGTTGAGTGAAATAAACCAGACACAGACTTAATACCATATGGTATCTCTCATTTGAGTGAAGCAAAGTACAAGGAAAGAGAATAATAAAGGATGGATAGAAGGGGACAAGAGGATGGATCTCTTGCACTAAGGAAGAGGACCAAGGGAACAAGGGTGAGGAGTGAGGAGGAGGGAGAGGGGAAATAAGAAGAACAGAGACGCACCATGCACAGGAATCTAATAGCCTCAATTATTCATGTAAGCGTATGCTACAGTACATGAACTAAGATTAGTATCAGCAATAATCTAATGATGCTTCAGTGTGCTTTTCTGCTTTAAGTACTCCCAACTTGTATCTTGCTTCGTGATACGGCAGCATTTCTGAGCGTATTTCTCTTGTTTTTGTCCTCTGTAAAGGTGTTTATGGGAAAGTAACTCCCAACTTGTTAGAGGTGCTGAGTTTGTGTCTCACCACGCCGAAAAATGGACTTGACAAAGGGGGTGAAGAGTAAGGCAATTTTATTAAGAGAAGGCTTCCAAGAGAAGGGAGGGGTCCCCAAAGTGGGTTACTGCTGAGGTTCCTTATTTCGGGGACAAAGTTAAATTGCAGTGTAATCCCATCACAGGTTACCTTGGGTCCAACTACAATCAACCTATAGGGTTCCAAGTACAGTCTCTGAGCTGATAGTGATCTAATAGAAAAGCAAGGTTCATAGCAAGGGGCATAGCATAGAGAGGAACAAAGGCATTTCGAAAAGGGGTAGGAGTAAGGATCAGAGTGTCCTCGTCATCTCTCTTCATGTTTGTTGCGTTGTTTCTACGTGTTTGTTATATTGTTTTGGCTTATCGCACCAGATGGTGCTGGTTACAGTATGGCTTTGGACTGTTTATCTCCAGGGAGGCTCGCAGGCCCAGCCATCGCGTCTGCATCTCGGAGCCTAGTTTCTATGAACTCAGCCCTCCACCACGGGCCTGGTTTGCCTCATCCCTGCCCTGACTCTGTCTTGAGCTTAGCCCTGTTCTAACTGCCTATCAATCTCTACTTAATTTAGCTATCTGCAATCAAGGCAACACGATTAAATACGCATGTCGTCCTTCCTGTGGACTTCCACAGCTATTGTCACCAGAGGTGGTAGATAACTGCCAGCGAAGTATACATTGGAGTTAGGGCTTCAGATTTGTCAGGCTCTGTATGACAGGACTTGGTAGGGGAGATATCAAGACAATAATGGGGTCCCTTCCATGGGCAGCTTTCAGGCTTAGCAGGGAGTGTGGAAACAAGGGGCAGTACTGGCCGGGCCGACAAGGTACTTTCTAGGAGAGGGGACCACGGGGAAATTTACAGGGATCTGAAAACAGAAGTTGTTATTCGAACCAGAAGACTTTTCCTTCCCATCCCCAGCCAGGAGTCGAAATCAGTAGAGAGCTCAGTCTGCAGAAGGTTCGGGAAAAGTTGTACCAACTGAGTGAGTTGCTATACTTTACTCATCATGCCATGAACCAGCAATGTTTTAATGGTCTCTGGGAGGGGTTTTTTTTCATAGTTGTAAATAAGGGAGTGGGAGAGGCTGATTTGTAAGTTTAAGTCAAGTCTACGACACCCTTGATAGTCAGATTGACCATTATTTTATATGAACAATCGATCATTTTAGATTCCTTTTAAATTCATCATCCCCTCCCTTCTGAAGGGTTTGGCAGTGAGGCAGATGTCTCAGCAACAGACAGTGACAGAGCTCGCTGGGCTTGTGGGTATCTTCCAGGAGCTTTCAAATGCACTTGGTTGTTCCTTTGCAAGAAAGTGTGAACTCATGACCCTTCCTTTCAGACAAACCGTCTTCACTAATATCACATTTACATCTTTCTGCTTGACTTCTGTGTGTCTTGGTACACAGTAACCTGTAGCTTCAGTGCTGAATTACAGTGACACAGGACATTGTAAACGGCTCTCGGGTGAAACTCACAAATGTGCCTATCTCAATTGCGGTGATGACAGGTGAACAGCGGCAAACAGCACTGAGGGAGAGGGTGCAAAGACAATCATGTCATCATTGCCACTAGGCTGGTGGCTTCTGAAGGGCACTGTTGCTCAGGACACATTGAAATTTCAGAGCTGTTCCACTGTGAAAACCGTGCATCTTAGAACCGGTAGAATGCAGTGACTCTCTGGGATGATGTAACTGGGGAGGGAGGTCTACACTGAAGACGTGTTTCCTGAACATCCTGTTTGCTGGGAAGTGTTTTTGGGCTATCACATTAAGGCGAAAGATTTATATGATCTGAAGAGAAACCAGAATAGGGCTATCACATTAAACAAATTGGACAATGCCCCTGCCCACATGGAGGCTCACACTGGACAGGGAGAACACACAGTAAAGGAAAAACCAAAAAATGATCATGATATTCTAAGAAATGAAGGAAATAAAACAGGAGGCAGAGACAAGCCTCCTGGTAGAGTGGGGACAGGGTGTCCATGGATATTTGTGATAAACCCTCTCCATCTTGTTGCTTTCTAACTAAATCAACATTTGGATTTTGGTCTCTGAGAGTCATTGAAAGTTGCAGGGGAATCACCTGTCCTAAGGTTTTTCCAGGACCATGGGCTTTCCCTGCGTGGGGGACTTTTGGTCCTAAAATAGGCAGCCCTAGGACTCCTAGCCTGGTTGGTCGCCTGATGGGAGTTCACACTTACTTTTCTTTTAGTTTAATATTTATGACTACTTTCATGTCTGATGAATTTGATACTAAAACTACAACTGTGACTTTGCTTCCACTCTTATTTTCATAAATAAGGTGACTTGACTAGGTATGACTGAAATTTGTAAATGTATTGGATTATTCAAACACACCAAGTTAGCTTCAGTTAAAGTCCTTTAGAAACTGCAGCGGGAGGTCAGGGTGGCCCCAAGGGGTGAGAAGACCTTTCCACACAGCCGGACGACAGGCACGGAGGGTGGTGGCAGGTAAAGCATCGATAAGAAGGGCGCAGGAAGCTACTTTCTTTTTGTAATTTTGCTTTGGATGAACAATACCAATGAAAGTCTCTGAAGGAGAGTAATTTTCTTTGCCTTTGAAGTGAATTAAAGGCAAAAACCAATTCTGTCCTTTCATGTTAGGAATCATTTTGTTAAAACAGTATGCTTGTCTGATGATTTGTTTGGTTTTTTTGCTTGTTTGTTTTTCTTTTGCTTTGCAAACAAACTAGGGTCTTTATACTGAGGGATGTCAACCCTTTTTTAATTTTTATGTTGAGATTCCTGAGTTGCTAGGATGCCCAGGCTGATTTTTTTTTTTTTTTAACTAAAAGACAAGCTGGAGCCTGGGCTACAAATGCTTCCATGGTTATCAGAAATATAATTTCTTTTCCTCTTTAAGACAACCAAATGGGTATCCTTGGCTTTCTCTTCAAACAAGGAGCCACTATGTGAAGTTACTTCCTAGTCTTATGCAAATATGGTGGTAAGGTTGTCAGCAATATTAAAAGGCAGATGGCCCTTGACTTATGAAGGTCTGCTTTTTTTTTTTATTTATACTTGCATGAAAACTATACACATCCAGAGTAAATTATACTGGATTTTTTTCTGTGGGGCAGGAGATTGAACTCAGAGATTCACACATACTAGGCAATCACTCTTATCACCGAGCCACACTCCAATCATGCTTTGGATTTTGAATTTTGATCTTTTTCCAGGATAATCATATGTACTATTATCCTCTTCCAAAGCTGGGCAGTGGCTGTGAGCTGCAGCTGTTTCTGAGAAATTGGTGACCCTGTCCCTGAAGTGGCCTCTGATGCAGCTGTGACATAATCAAAGGACTCTTCTCTTCCAATTAACACTCCTGGACCCTTAACCTGTTATTTACTAAAAGCAGGATTTGTGTTTTCTTCTAAGATAGACAAGGACTTGAATGTGGTTTTTACTAAAAATAAGTGATTCTTCGCTTGCTCCTGCAAATGCCCAATAGGACAAAACTTGACTTACATTTTGTGAAACTCTGGGTCAACCCCTCATCAGCCCTGGGTTAGTCATTTTAGGGAATGTCAGCTGAAAAGTTGGCAAAACAAGCTTTATTACCCTCAGATTTACTTAGCCTATCTCACTGCCCCTTAAGACTAAGAACACCTATGCCACAAAGTGTTCTTTACCCTAAACTTATGTTCACCTTGAATTCCAGCACGACTGCCCCTCAAGCCACAAGAATTCAATCTGAGCTACAAAACCAAGATTGGGATAATGATCCACCAAACCCCAGCCCACCATGACACCCTATAAAACTGGTCTCCATACTTTTGTGAATGGGCCAGTCTGATCTTCTTCGCCAGAATACAGCCCTTCCAGCTACTACTCAGACCAGACCCCTTTCTTTATCTTCTCTTACCTTCCAATTAAAGCTTTCACCTGTACATTCATACTGTCACTTTAGGTTTCATTTCCATTGTCACTAAAGCAAGGATTGACACTAGCCAGGGACTCCTCTTCATCTAGCAGCTGATTTTAGTTCAGTAGTTCCAACATTCTTCAGGCTCAGTGTGTTTTCAAGCTGTACACACGAATGGTAAATAGCCATGGAACCGTTTTGCTTGATTTTGCCCATCTGTAGGCAAGATTAAGGGAGGTTAGACCATGATGTATATTAGATATGTTAAATGCATTTTCAACTGATGATATTCTCAATGTATGATAAGTTTATCAGGACATAACCTTGCTGTAATTCTACAAGTACCTGTGCTTACATTAGTTGTCATAAAGCTTTGGTGAACTTTTTAAAAAAAAACTTTATTCTGAAGGGAATAATACAAAACAGAACAGAAGAAAGCAGATCAGGACAAAACAATACAAGCTTTGGTGAACTTCATGTGTGATCCCTGCATTCAGCCTCAAGGCTGATGTGCAATGACTCACATGCTGTAATATTTTAAAACCACTATGTGATTCCTTCCTCCTTAGCCTTTTGCATTTCACTTTCCTCTCATTATCTGAGGAGCATATAATTTCTTTTTAGAGGATTAATAGGAGTGAATGCTGGAGTCAGTCTTAGAAGCATTATCTGAATCAAGCAATCAAACTTAATGTGATCACTTCTGTTATTTCTTCAAAAGAGATGAAAGTTGCCATATGGAAATAAAGGTGTTAATTTCTTAACCTATTCTAAAACTTTAACTCATGTATGCCAAGAAATAGAATGCAACTGTGAGTCTCTCTCCCTCTCTCTCTCTCTCTCTCTCTCTCTCTCTCTCTCTCTCTGTGTGTGTGTGTGTGTGTGTGCTGGGAGCAGGAGAAGAGAAGGCCAAAAAGTTTTTAAAATTTGGAATCAACATTTCAATTAGATATGCTTTACGGGCTGGTGCTATTTAAAAACTGAATAGTTGATGTCAAAAATAGATTTCCCTTTTTTTTTTTCTAAAGTGCAGACAGGGGCCAGTAAGTGGCAAAAATAACCACATACCGTTCTTGGACTCCTCACTCTCACCCCAAAGGGTTTTCTTGTATAGGAACCAATAATTCCCTGGATGGAAACACTGGATAGGCTAGTCATTATTTTGAGATTGAGTGGACTGCAGATTCTTGGCAGATCTCTGTTGTTTTTCTAGAGTAGTAGGCAAGTAGCTGGACAAACAGCAAGAAGCTGATCTGTGTGGCTGGCTTGGGGTTGTTTGGGACGAATGAGACAAGGTGAGGGCTGGCCTGCTTCACCTCTGTCTGTTCTGTGAGACGATGCTGTAGTGACTGCAGTCATAGATCATGGTCTCTTGGAAAACAACAAGCTCTTTCCCCTTTGCCTCTGGGCTCTCCAGCCTCTGCAGGAGGACCTAGCCTCTGTCTGCGTGTTGCCAGCACAGCCCACCAAGGGGTTAGAAATAGCAGCATTGCTTGTGGAGTGAGAACAATCGCTCGATTGTCTGATTGGTTTTTTTCATGTCTCATGCAAACGCTGGGCTGCTCTGTAGCACAGTCGGAGGTACTGTGTTGAGGAGCGTTTGCTCATGGCATTGCTTCCTCTGTGTTTTCTGCACTTCTTGCATTGGAAAATTCCATCCTTTAACACTGGGATTATATGTCACCATTGCTAAAATCATAGAGTCCACTTAATTTGCTGCAAGCATGAGAAATAACCAGAGAGAATGGGAACAGATAGCATTCCCTTGTATAAAGAGAGGATTGAACAAGGTCAGTGAACCAAAGAGCCAGCAGGTCACAAACCCTCAGGGGGTCATGAAAATCTTCCCAGGTTTCCTGTCTTTAGGAGCAAAAATGATGCCTCTTTAAATGTTGTCAAATTTTTAAAAATATTGAAAATTGGCCATGATAGTTGTTTGAGCTGGGTGATATCTTCCAGGACTCATTCCACTGGTTTTTAAAGTTTTACACATTTTTGAAAATTGCAATGATAAAGAGCTTTTAGAAAATACTTAAATACCCTACTCTTTCGGAACTTGCCGGAGCCTAAGTGGGTGCCTCCTATGTGCGTGCTGTAGGCGGGTCCCTCTATTCCACAGGCTCAGACTTGACCTCTGTCAATTTACATGTGAGCTGAGACCCAAAGGTTCCAAGCATTGGATGTATAATCTCAAGTCGCCCTTATTCTTAGCTGTTTGATTATTAGTCTGTATCCTGGACAGATCACTTGTTGAAAGATCAGCTACTCAGATGTTAGAATTCACCTCCATAGTTCAGTAAG
>RJWM01040921.1:0-15155 GCA_004363535.1 Dasyprocta punctata
ACCCTGTGCTCTAATTAAACTGTAAAATAAGCTTTAAATTTCTCCCCTTAGAAGCCCAAAGAGAGTGTTAGCCTTTGACCTGTATTGTTAGAAAGTTCTGGAGTGTCTGAAATTTGTATCAGTTACATCAATGCCTTCCTTGCAGCTGTATTTTTATTGGGCTGGCCCACTGCCATCCATCACAATATTTCATATTTCTATTTTTATATCTTTTGACTATTCCATGGAATCTCCTAGAGAGTTTTCAACTATCAAGCATATTACACTTGCAGAAAAGTCAGTTTACCTTTTTGTGAGGTGAAAAGATAAAGTCTATCACTAATTGAGCTGTTTGCCATCAGGATCAGCTGTATCAGCAAACGCTAGTGGGCAGGAGAGGGTGGCTGGCGGGGCTGCAGGCACTCACCAGATCAGGCCTCATAGCTGACTATTGGCTGGCAATTCCTTTGTATTATGCATGATCTCCTTCAGACCATTCTTTGTCTTCTGCAAATATTTTCTTGAAAGATGAAAAAGTTTCAAAATTGTATGCTTACTTTTTGAGCAATTAGGGCAGGTGAAAGCACCTGGGACAGGTATTTTCTATGCTCGAGACATTGGAGGAGGAGGGGATAAAGGTCGTTTTATGGTTTTTCTCAGGTAGGGTCAGTCTGATTGTGAAGTTATGGTAGGCTGGTGTTGCGCTGAAGGGTGAAAACTTAGATATCTGTGCTTCTGCCAACCCACTCAGAAGGTCAAGCATCCACTTCAGCTTTGTGATGGCTTTTGTGTCTTTCACCCAGCTGTCCAAGGAGTAGAGAGTGAGCAGTTGAATTGCTACTTCAGCTCCCCAGTACACCAGGTAACAGGCCTCATTGTCATACAGGAAGGTGGGCAGAACGCTGACTTCTCTGGAATTTCCCTAGATTGGTAGTAGTGGGTGTGTGAGGTCACCATATTACAGTCTCATCTTGCAAACCTTCATTAGCCAATCAGAGAACACATGACATCTCTCTAGTTGTAGTGCAAGTACCATCTACTTACTTCATATGCATGGGTGTTGCTTTCTAACATGGATAAATTCCCCAAATCTTCAGGGCTTCAGCTTACTTTAACATAGCATTCAAGTTGTTGTTACTGCAGAAAATGGGTATATAAATATGGTTAATACATAGAAAGGTTTAGTAAGTCTTTGGCTTGTAGTAAATGTTCAGCAGATGTTAACACTGCTTGCACTGTTACTGTGGCTATGATTATATACTTTCATGTGTTTTTTATTTATTATGTTCATTTCCTCCTATTTAAATTTTTTTGATGGTGGCTATATTTGTTATAGTTAGCTATTTTACCATTTTCAGTTCAATTTTTCATCATTCTAAGTAAAGTTTTGATGAAAATTATTTAATGTAAATGATTATAGGGATTTAGAAATATTTCAATGGGATGAGTTTTAGAGGTAAAGAATTTTTGTCATCTTTTGAAACACGGTACACAAAATATTGAATCCTTGTAACATATTCTACCACCACCACAAACAGTTTCTAATTAGGGTGATAAAATTGTTTTTTGTCCTCTTAATATGCACTTATTTTATTACTACTATTACAATGAGATTTATTTCAAAAGTTTTAAAGATATTTTTATTTTTTGGTGTCTTCTTATTTAATTTCATTCTCTTCTCATTTTTCTATTAGTTTCTATTTTGAATTAGAGGAATACCTTATATGTTCTAAATTGTATATATTATACATCTGTGGAATATATTTTAATTCTTTGCTGTTGTTTCCTCTTCCTCATATACTTTTATATTGCTTATAGAATATTTTCTTGTCAAGAAATCCAAAATCTATGTGGTCAATTAGGCCAACGCTAAATCTGTATGCTTTTCTGGATTTTGCAAGTTTCTTAATTTTGTCAGACTACACAGCTTTGGCCTATTCATTTTGTTATCATTATAATTCATCTGGAATTTGTTCTGTGGTGATTTGAGATAGTTATATTTATTTTTTCACAAGTGGCTATTTGATTTCCTGAGTAACAGTGATCCTAAAAGTCACCTACATGTCATATGAAATTTCTAGTCATATTTAGGTCTGTTCCTGACTTCCCATTGCTTATTTATAGTGGTCCTAGAGGCATTCTACTGTATGTGCTTTGAATTTATTAGCACATCTGATAGAGAAATTGCCCTTTCTTGTTTTAAAAGCTTTCGGTTTTTTTTTTTTGGTTTTTTTGAGACAGGGTCTCACTCTGTAGTTCAGGCTTGACTTGAACTAACTATGTATCCCAGACTGGCCCTGAACTCAAAGCAATCCTCCTGTCTTAGCCTCCTGAGTGCTGGGATTACAGGCATATGTCACCATGCCCAGCCTTAAAAACTCTTTTCTTAGAAATTTTTGAGTATTTTCTACATGAATTTTAGTATTAGTTTGATACAATTAGTTAAAAAAAAGAACTTGGGACTTTGATGGAATTGTGTTGTTTATAGATAAATTTGTGAAGATATAAATCTTAATAGTATTAGATCTTTTTATTTAGATCATTGTGATTCTTTCTCTCTACTAGGAGTAATTCTTAGTTTATTTTATCTTTACATTTCCTGATACATTTATTTCTGGGTATCTGACAACTGGGTTACTCCTGAGGATGGAATTTTTTCTGTGACATTTTCTAATTACTTTCCTAGCAGATTGACCTTGTCTATGGTCACCTTCCTGAAGTTTTCTTTGTTCTGACAATTCATCATGTTTGAATATGAGTTAATTCCCTTAGATTCTCTAAATCAATAGACATAACATCTTAAAATGATGACATCTTGTCACTTTCCCAGTGCTTATAGATTTTTTCTTCCTATTCTTATCACTTTGGCAAAGACTTCCAGCACAATATTGGACAGCAGTGCTGACTGGGCATCTTTACCTTATTCTTGATTTAATTAGATCTTCTCTAATATGTGTCCATTAAGTATGATGTTAATAGTAGGTTTCTGCTAGATAATCTTTAAAAAGCTATAAAACCTTTCAAATTCGACTTTATTAAAAGTTTCATTGAGAAAATGTATTGAATTTTCTTAAGTAGTTTTTTTATCATTTATTGGTAATCTTTTTAATCTTTTTCAGGTTGTTAATATGAAAAGTTATAACAATTTGACATCAACTTAGTGTTGAATCACTCAATTATTTATGAAACAAGACCTTATTGATAGTTTAGGACTGATATTTCAATACTCTTTTGGAATTGATTTGCTAGAATTTAGTTTAGGATTTTTCATCTGTATCCATTTTTGAGGTGTTGTGTTAGTTTTTAAGGGTGCCCCAATAAGTAATACGGTTGCCAGATTAGGACATGGTATCTTCCTAAGGTCACCATGAAAACCACTATCGTGTGATGTTACTGCAGGAGCTTTTGGGCCTGTGGTGGGATTATACTGCTTAGAGCCCTTAGGTTGAATTATGTTAGTAATTCTGAGCAATGAATTGGAAGCTAAAATAATATCACTCTTTTAAGTCATGTGTTTTATTGACACTCAGGACACAAGGCTAGAATTTTCTCCCTTTGATTCAGTGATCAGCTACATTCAAGGCCAATCTTGGCTCTGGTGTAACTGCATTGAGCATAGAGTTGCACCAGCTAGCAGCAGAGATGTAACATGGGCAAGAAATACGCAGTAGTTGGTTAAATGAAGGATGAACAAACTTTTACCCATAATGGACCAGATAGCAAATATTAAAGTATTTAGACTTTGCAGGTTAAGAGGTAAAACCCAGAATTTTATGTTTCTAATGCATACTAGATTTTTAAGCTAAAAACTTTTCTTAATGTATTTGGTTACATCTCATGGATTTCAATGTAGTGTTTTCATTTTTTATTTATTTATAAATAATTTGTAATTTTAGCTTTAATTACCTCTTTTACCAGGAGTTATTTAAAAAGACTTAAAAATTCCAAGAAGGATTTTTGTTACTTTGGTAATTAATATCTAATTTTATCATCTTGTGGTTAGACTAAGTAGATTGTATAAATTTCAACTTGGGGAATTTATTGAGTTTTTAAAAAAATGATTGTATGTTAGTCATCTATTATGTTACAAATCACCTCAAGACTTAGTAGTTTAAGACATTATTTACTATCTCACAGAGTTTCTGAGGGTCTGGAATCTAGAAGCAGCTTAGCTGGGTGGTTCTGGCTCAGGGCGCCACACAAGCTTTCCACGTGCTGTCAGGAGGAATCTAGACCAGTGACAATTGACGGGCTAGTGGGCAGCTGCCAGGAGAAATAGCTCACATGACTGCTACAGGCATTAGTTCTTCACTATATAGACAGAAATACAGTGGTTTCACCTAGAAGGAGTGCAGCGACGGGACCTAGAAGATGATCACTAGGTCCAGCCCACATTCAGTGGGAGGGGACTATACAAGACCATGGTGACCAGGAGGATGGTACACTGGCATCATTTTGGAGGCTGCCTCCCACGGTCGGCTGCATGGTTAGTTTTTGTTACTAGTTCATTTGACTTGAAAAGAATATTGGTCTTTTTGTTGGAATGTCTTCTATGGAAATCCATGAATTGTAACTTGTTAATTATGTGAAGGCCTTAAAATCAACTCTCATTTTTGATTGCTTCCTCAGCTGGTGTTAGTCAATGATAAAGTCAAGGTGGATCACAAAGTGTAAACTGAAACACATATATTCTGCAGATGATGGTTGGATATCTGTAAACATCAATGAGATTGTGTTTTTAACTACTGTTATTCAAGTCTTCTATATCATTACTGATATTCTGTCCCCTTTTTCCTTCAGTTACTGAGAAAGGAATGTCAGAATCTCCAGGCTTGATTATGGATTTGTCTATTGTTCCTTTAAGTTTTGTCAGTTTTCCTCATGTGTTTTAAAACTCTGTTATTAGATGTTCTGCACTTAGAATCATCTTGATGAATTGGCCACCTTATCATTGTGCAGCAATTCTCATTTTCTCTGCATTATTCCTTGCTTACTTTAGTGAACTCTTCTGCTTAGCATTTGCATGGCACATCTTTTTCAAGCTTCTTTTCTACCTTTCTGGATTTCTAAATTTGATGTTATAATCTTAGCGGCATGAAGTTGGGCCTTACTTTTATTTTAATCCAGACTGTTAATGTCATTTTTTCACTGTAATGTTTAAGATAAGTTGATTTTAGAGACAGATGTATTAACTATTGATTCATTAATTTCTCTTTACTTTTCTTTCTGATAATTTTTGCTCTGCAATTTTCAAAGCTAAGTAGTTGTATGCCTTATGAATTTGAAACTGCAGTTGGCTCTAGTTTACAGAGACCTAAAAAGGAAAGACTTAAATAGGGTGAGGGTTTATTTTTCTTTACAAAAAATAAATTTGAAACTGACTGCTCAGATTTGACATGATGACACCACATAGTTACCAGACACCCAAGTTACTCACAACTGCCTTATCCCTCAGCCTTGGGATGTGGTTTATGAATATGAGATAGTTGCCAGGGCTCCATCCAATATATCTAATTATTACTCAGTAATAAGCAAAAGGATGAAAATAAAATAATGCATATTAAGTTCACATAGCAGGCTCCATTTAAAAGACCATGTTAGTCACATGGAAATCAGGAAGTGGATTTTAATAGTGGGGTGCATAGCCTCTCTGAATAAAATTGGAGTTTGATTTCTAAGAAAAGAAGATTAAATACAGAGTAGGGAACTGGCAGTTTCTTCTCAAAGTAGAAAGATTCTTAAATATTACATTCGTAGTTGGGTTATATCTATACATAGTTGGTTATAGCCATATGGTTATATATAGCCATATGGTTATATATAGTTGGTTATAGCCATATGGCAGTTGGTTATAGCCATACGGTAGTTGGTTTTAGCCATATCACATACCATACTTTGACTTAATGCTTTTGCTTGGAATTGCATTTTGTATAACATTCATATTGCCAGATGAGTGAGTGTGAGATTAATTTCTGTGTTTGATTTTTCTAGGTCATTTATTTCATTTTCATTTTCATTTGCTTTTTATTTTTATTTTTGGTACTGTGGGTCAAACTCACAACCTCACACTTGCCAGGCAGGCACTTATGCCATTGAGTTAGATTTCCAGCCTATTTCTTATTTATTTTTTAACTTTCTTTGTTTGTTTTTTTGAGACAGGGTTTCGGTATGCAGTTCAGACTAGCCGTAAACTCACTTTGTAGCCCAGGCTTGCCTTGAACTCACAGCAATACTCCTGCCTCAGCCTCCCAAGTGCTGGGATTACAAGCATGTGCTACCATGTTCGGCTCTCTGGGTCATTTAAAAACTGAGGGCAGTCTTACAAAATGTAGAACACTGGCTTTTGTTGTTTGGAGCTGGAGAATTTGTCATCTTACAGTGTTTGACCCAGTGATAGTGTGATTGCTGCTGTGTGTGGGTTCCCTGTTTTCTGCCTACTCTTTCCCCTTGGCAACTTTGTCTTGTTTTATGAATGCAGTAGCTGCTCAGATGTCTCTGAGAATGTAAATTAGCATTTTGTTTACAGTGCTTTTGTCCTGGTTTGTCTCTCCTGTTCTATCTTGCCCTCCTTTTCCTCTTCTATTCTACTGGTTTTCTTGTATATATGTGGCTACCTGTTGAAGCCCTGTGCATGCCTCTATTTGCTTTCCTGGCTCTCTTGTTCAGTTTCCCCATTAGACCTTTCTCTGAGTGTGTGTGTGTGCGTGTGTGTGTGTGTGTTCAGTGGGATTGTAGTTTTCACATATTTGGTACAGAGCACTGCATTTTGAGGTGCCTGGTTATGAAGTAGATGGGTGGGAGGGGGAGTCCAGAATCAGGCCTTTACAGGGCATGAGGGGACATTGTGCTGGGGGTGGGAGTTTGGTGCTGGAGTAAGGAATGTGTGGTGGAGTAGACTTTTGTGCTGGAGTAGAGTTTCTCATAGGGGTGGGAGTTTGGTGCTAGAGGTGGGAACTGGGGCATTTCTCCTTGAACAGAACTATCTCTCTTCACTATCTTATCAGTGCCTTTGTGTTCATCCTGAGTTATTTCCAAATCCACTCCAACACCTAACCCCTTTAGGAACACTCTCAAGACATGTAATTTCTTTCCTCCAGAGTTATTCTATTTCTGTCAGCTGTTGGTAGGTCAGCCTCTTGAGTGTGACTCAAATTCATTTATTAAATCTCCCTGGGCAGTGGTGGCATCTCCTGTCCCTGGAGCCTGTGCTGCTAGAGCTGAACTTGCCAAGTGCATTTATTGATGCCCCAGAAGCTGGAGTACCTCAGTCTCCTGAATGGCTTTTCCTTTTTCTGCTGCCTATTTCTTGGTCCATTTAGTTCCACATGCTTTCTATCTTTCAGTAGTTCTTCACACTTTTGTGTTCTTTAATGGATCTCTTCCTATGCTCTTTTCCATCTCTACTTTTGTGGAGATATTCTTTTGAAAACAAGATTTATGTTGTTATGACCCCTATACCCTAGACCCTAGACCCCAGACTCACCCTTGCTAGGCCTTTCTCTCTGAAGTAGAAGGAGGAAGAGGAATTAGAACAGAAAAGCAGTGCAAAGCAAAAGTAATTTTATTGTAAGTATTATAAGAAGTGGTAAAGAGCCACAGGAGTGGCAAGGCCCAGAACTGAAATATCAGTGAATCTGAGGCAGTGGTTCTGTTTTATGGAGCATGGGGTCCCATCTCCACACCCCTGAGGATTGACACTTGATTGACTGACCATTGGGTTTTTTGCTAGAACTTTGGTCTTGTGGGCTAACGGGGGTGGGGTAGGGTGGGAGATGTGGGTCAGTGTGGCAACCTGCACTGGGAGGGACATTGTGGCCTGCACAGAGGCAGGAGTTGAAATCACAGCTTGTCAGCTTCAAACCGTAAAGCTGCTTAAAAATGCTTACTGCTCATAGCCACACAGAAGTTACTTTTTCTAGCTTCTAAAATGGGCTTGGAGCTGGGTGTGGTGGTGCATGCCTGTAATCCCAGCAGTTGGGAGACTGAGGCAGGTGGATTGCCTGGAGTTCAAGGCCAACCTGGACTACACAGTGAGGCCCTGTCTCACAAAAGAAAGAGACAAAGAAAGAAAGAAAGAAAGAAAGAAAGAAAGAAAGAAAGAAAGAAAGAAAGAAAGAAAGAAAAGAAAGAAAAGAAAAAGAAAAAGAAAGAAAAAAGACTTGGGTCTTTTAATTCTCCCCAGGAATCTCTTTTGTCCTTACAGTGTAATTTTAAAAAATGTTAGATGTAAACCTTTGCTTAGATATTTTGCTTCTGCCAGTTGGAGCCCACCTAATCCACCACTTTATGTGTTGTTGTGTGGTGTTTCAGATTTTTTTCTAGTGAAAGGAAAGTTTATGCAATAGTATATGCTTAGTGCTTTGTGAAGAAGAGCCAGTAAGTTTTACATAATTTGTATCTATTTGCTTTTAGAAATTTGGTATTGCCATACTTTTCCATATGGCTTCTTGGGTTCTCTAAAGACACAATCACAACATTTGCAAATAATTTGTTTTTTCTCTGTTCTTTAATTGTTTCTCTTAGGTTGGTCTTAATATTTTACATGCTTTTTAAAGTGGTAGAGTATCAATAAAAAGTGTAAGGAATTAAGGTGTCATCTTGCTTGTGAATATGAAGTTGCTAATCTTTTATTTTACCTTTGAGTATGTTTGTACAGTCCCTAGGGTGAATTTTGCAGCTTGTTTTACCCAGGACCTATTTGCTAAAATCTTGCCCTTTGTCTCTACTAGTAATAGGGACAACTTTTTTGTTTTATCTTCCTCTGTTAGCAAAAGAAAATAAGTTTCTGTAATAGTTCTTTATTATGAATCTTGTTTGGAAATTTTGAAATCTCATTGTTGTGTGGAACACAAAGGCCTTTCCACAGAAGGCATCAAGTTTGAAGGGTTCTGCTCTGACCTGCAGAGTTCTTAGTTCTATTTTTAGAACATCATGGCAGTTAGTTATCCATGGCTTTTAGGTTTGGAAAGAAATGGAAAAGCTTCTGATTTTTTAAAAATCTGATTTTTCTTAAAATGCTAACATCAGTACCCCACCCCTGACTCACAACATTACCAAAACAGATAAAATGAAATGTTTTTGAAGTATTAACAGGGTACTGAGTCTGTGTGATTAGGATAGGCGATTATTGACCTAGCATCTCTTAGTCCCAAGTCACCCCTTTTGCCTGCACTATGAGAATGAATCTGGGCTCTTTAAATATTTTACCACTGGAATTCTGCCACTAGAGAGTGCCAGGAAAACGCTGTAGGAGCTGGTGTGCTTTCTTAAAAAACTCCTGAAGCACCAGTGGTTTTCTTCAGGCTCATTCAGTTCCTGCTTTGTTTGCAGCCACTGTAGGCTCAGCTTTGGAATGTACCATGGCCAGCAGCTTCTCAGACATCCTTTTGGGTGGCTCTGCAGAAGCTGAGTATCTCTAGCTTCTACAAGGCTTCTGGCTAATGGCAGTCAGCAGCCCGAAACCTCCCCAGTACACCTTCCTCAGGCAAGAGTCCTCTGTGAGACACTTCCTGCAATAGTTTGGAGCTGCAAAGTTCCCCAAAGGTTTATATCTTAAAGAGCTTGGTCTCCAGCTTGGCTGTATGAGAAGTTGGAGCCTAATGTGAGAGGAAGTTAGGTCACTGGGATGGAGCCCTTGAAGGGGTTATGAGATGCCAGTCTCTTCAGTTTCTCCTTTTGTTTTCAGGTTACTGTGAGGTGAGCAGCTTGGTCAACTATGAACTCCTACCACAAAGTGCTTGCCTCCCACAGGACCAAAACCACAAGGCCAAGAGAACATGGATGAGCCAAAGATCTGTCCTGTGAAACCAAAACCAAAGAAAACCTTTCCTTTTTTTTTAACCTGATTATCCCAGTAGACTAACAGAAAGCTAACTAACATACCAGCATGATTTCCCAGCACTTTAGAAGATACGTGCCAGTGTCTGCCCTGTCATCCTGTGTTCCTCAGCTGAGCCCTTTTTATTAGTCAGATTTCAGCCCTGGGTGAAGCAGGGATGTCAGCTGTAAGAGCAGCTATAAGAGGCTTCTCCTTCTTCTCCTATATTTATTTTCCTTAAAGTTCTTTTTACCTATTAGATAGTTCTTTAGAAATACAGTCCTCTTTTATTGTTAATATTTCTTTATATTAATGTTTCACTGTGTGAATTCTTTCTTCTGACTGTACTCAGATTGATTTGGAAGCAGCCTGACATTACACCATTAATGTCTGATCATTATAAAATGGGTCCCTGAGAGTTTGAAAAGGACATTTGAAGAGAAAAATTGCAAGAACATGGAATGGGAGGAAAACAGAAACATTAACCTCTTAATTTCTTAGGAAGGTCACTGATTTGCATCTAGGTCCTTCACTTAGTCACTTTTATTATATTCAGATCTACAATTAGAATACTACGGACCAGTCAAAAATCTGTTTTTAGATTTTGTCCTCAGTTCTGTTATCCCTGTCCAAGTTGCCATTATTATTCCTAAATTTCTGGTGCTAGCTCTGATTATTTTCTAGGTCTCCAGCACATATCACTAGTTTTCTCTTAGAAACTTAAAAGTGGAATGCAAAACTGATCTGGGTTTAGACTTCATTTTTTTTTTTTTTACTTTCAATTCCACCATATTAATTTACAGTTTATAAGTATATGTATGGTATATATAATAGATTTCTTATATATTTTAAGCAACTTTTTCATCAAATCAATGTATCTGTTAGGATTTTAAAAGTTTTTCAACTTATTTCATCTTTTTATGAAAATGATGTAAGGTTTTGTCTACAAAAGACTCAAGCCTCATCTCGAATATAAGGGGCATTCACAAAATTTGGTGAATGTTCAAATTTAAAAAATGTTACAATAATAGGCACATTGTCAAGAATGATGGATAAGTGTGTTCAAAGGGAGAAAGGTATTTTCAAGGGGATCGATAGCAATGTGTCTTTCACTCTAATAAAATGTCAAACTTCCATTTTACCACTTACTTACTCTATGACCTTGACCTCAGCTCTCCCTTCTTTAAAAACAGGATAATATGTCTGTCTCATTGAGCTTTCATCGAAATTGCACAAACTAATATGCATAAATATTTTAGAATGTTTTTTCTCTAATGAGCTCTGAATAAATGTGGTGTTTATTATTTACATTTTTCATAGATATTTTACTATATTTTACTTTCTATTCAACACACATAACATTTGCAATCAACATATTTTCTCATCTTGAATTTGTATTGCTTTTGATTAATTACCTTAGTCATTTGGGTCTAAAAATATAGTGTCTGCTTTCTTTCTGTTCTCCCAATCCAATTAGCCTCCAAGCCAAGTCATTCTTTCTATTCAGCATCTTATACTTGTCTTCTTCCTCTTTATTTCTTCCTCTACTAACCTGGCTTATGCCTGATTGATTTCAGTAGATTTAAATAGTGGTTAACTATGTTGCATCTCACGGTACCCTGCCCCTGCATTTTGCACAATATGAGGATATTAATCTTTCTGGATCATGTCACTTCCTTGCCCAGCTATCTCCATTATCTTCTAGTAGTCTAAAGGAAACCATCCAGACATTTTAGCTTGGCATGAATGTTCCTTCCTTCCTTTTTTGTTTTTAGTACCATCTTGAACCTCTAATTAGGTCTCTGCCTGAGTCCTCTACCTCAGCTAAAATTCTGCTTTTCCTTTTTTCATACAGGTGCAGTGCTTTCTTTTTCTCAGATGATTTTCTGTATCATTTCCCCTGGTTCAAAAGTCCTTTCCCACCTCCTCTAGTCTCCTGTCCATTCTACCATTCTCAGGTGCATCCCATCACTCTCCTGATCTCCAACAGGGGAGAGATCCATCATCCTGTGAGCTGCTTAAGAGTACCTTTGTAAATAGTTGCCCTGTTTCCCTGACAAGTACCACTAAGTTTTCAAAATTGGCAGACCTAAGACAATGGAAACAGTTCTTCAACTTTGTGTGTGTGTGTGTGTGTGCATTTTGTACAGTGTTTTACTCATTTGAGATGCTGCACAAATTATATTGAATTAAACATTTCTCTACATCATATTGATTTAACCTTTTGATTGAAGCAATGAATTTCCCCTTATTTATTTGTAATTTAATAATTTTATCTGTATTTTTCAAGTAATAACATTTAGAGATTTTTTTGAAAGAAAATAATGCAAAATTGGGAATATTACACTGTATCTGTTTTTGTTTTCCCACATATGATTTAGGAAACATTATCCAATGTTAAAAGCATAATGAATCACATAAAAATCTGTTTTCTAAAATGCAAAATTTGACTCACTAGCACAGGTATAGATTTTTAAAAATAAGAGGTTAATAATTATAGAGAAAATTTGAAATTATGAGAATTTTGGACTTGTGCTAGAAAGATTCTCAAATTTCTAGAGACACTAGGAAAATTGCATCTAGGGAGCTTTACATTTGTATCCAAGAATCCATTACCATCTTTACATTTTACATCTAGAATGTTACCACTCATAAATACAAAAATTATCATTGTAAATGACTATGAGAAGCAAATTACAGTGGCTGGCATCTTGAATAATGTTATTATGGATAGGAGGAGAGGACCCTGGTTTCCTTCTGACTATGAATGCATCGCTTTTAGAATTCCTCTTGGTTATTGTTTTAGAATGTATATATGCTGGATAAATTCCTTCTCTTTCAGGCCCTTGAATCTATTCTTAGTCCCAGCAACCATGTTGATGTCATCTCCCTATAAGGCAGGCAGGAACCGTGAAGATTTTGGTTAATAAAATGTCAGTAGATAGATTCCCGATGGGATTTTAGTGGAAGCTTATAGATTTTCATAAGGAAGTTCAGGTTTAGTGATGATCTCAAAAATCCAAATTGGGTTTCCTAATTTCTGCTATAAATGGCTGTTCTGTTCAGTTCCAACCAAAATGGTGACAATAGACTTTTGAAAGATCTTTAAAATACACAAGGATTCAGGGTACTCTAGTCAAGATCCTGGCAGTTGGCATTTGCTTCCTGGACTAAGGTCAGTGTCGTTGGCACTGTGCAGCAGCTGGAGCGTCTATTATCATGATGAGCTCCTCAGTATCTCCAGAGCAATAGACCAAATCCAGTGTCTCCAGAGGAATAGATGAAATTCAGCAGAGAGAAAGGCCAGGCTCCAGGCCATATTATTTCATACGCAGCTTTTCATGCACTGTCTTTAGACTTCATGCCTGTGGAGATGAGAATAATGAACACAAACATTAAGATATTTAAGGAAGTCTTTCTAAATTTTGATTACCACAGAGAATAAGACATCTGTAGCATGAATTTGATTTTTTTCAAGTATCAATATTTTGGTCCTAATAATGAAATTCAAGCATACAAGAAGTCAATCCTGGCTTTTGAATTATGGCTTTGGTTTATTAACTAGATAAAGCAAATCAGGCCTACCTTGATGAAAGCCAAGAGATTGTTTACACATTGCAGTATGGATGCAGGTACTGATTGACAAAGGCTTTCCTGTCTTTGAGGAAGCAGGAGTTTGAGCTTCAGACCTGGTTTACAGCTCTGTCCTGCAACATTTCCATTAGTCAACTGTGTAAGATCTCTTCATTTGTTCATTCCTTGCTGAACTGGGCACTGGAGAGAGAAGATAGCAAGAGGAAGCTTGCAGATTCTCCTCCAGAAGCTCATGTCTAGGGGACAAATGGGTGTGGAAACAAGTCACTACAGCACAGGGTGGTAAGTGTTGAAATGGAGATATGCACCAAGAACCACTGGAGACTGTGGAAGTGAATCACAGAAGACTCCCCAGAGGAGGTGACACTTGAGGTAACATTAAGTCAGTGCTTGCCTGGGAACTCTATGAAATTAATTTCCAGTTGACTAAAAATCAATGTAGATTTGTAGAATTATCTGAGAAAATTTTGCAGTTTATTCCTTCATTTTACAAATATGAACACTGACTCAAAAAGAATGACTTGTCCAGTGTGTTATGGCTTAAACCTATAATGTTTCCCAAAAGGCTCATGTATGCAGATACTGGGCTTTAGGAAGCTGATCGTATCAGGGGCATTATACTCAGCAGTGGATGGCTCAAGAGTTCAGGGCCAAATGTGCTGTTTGGAGGTGGGGCCTGATCGGAAGAGCTAGGTTACCAGGGGATAGACCTGGAAAGATTTATCTTCCTTCCCAGCTCCTCCCTTTACTCTCTGCTTCCTGGCCAGCATAACAAGAGTAGCTTCCTCTGCTAGATCCTTCCACCATTCTTTTTCTACCTTTCAGCGACTATGGGCTGAATTCTCTATAAACTATGAACCAGAATAAATGTCTCTTTTAAACTGTGGGTGTCTGGTGTTTTGCTCTAGTGATGAGAAAGAAACAAGGTCACACAGCCAAACCATCTTAAACTTCTACTATAGCCCTTCTCTCTACATTTTGTGCTTAGTGATGAAAAGATAAGAGTTTTCCTCTCAATTGTTTCACTTCATTATATACTAAGTATATTCCTGTAAAAGGAAAGAATCAATTACATTCAATAAGTCAGCACTGCTAAGAGAAAACAGGAAAAAGCAAATTAATCTGAGGCTAAAAATTAAATTCCTGTTGCTGCTATAACAAATTACCATAAATGTGGTAGATTAAACCAGCAGAAACTTACTCTTTTTTGGAAGACAGAAGTTCAAAATCAATATTGCTGGATTTAGAGTATTGGCTAATTTTTGAGATTCTAGGGGAGAATCCATGTAGCTTCTGGTGGCCCTGGGTGTTCTTTGGTTTGTAGTCACACCACTTGTCTCTGCCTCAATCTTCATGTCACCTTCTCTTCTGTCTATCTAATCTTTCTCTGTTTCTCTCTTATGAGGACATTTATGATGGTTTTAGGGCCCACACAGTATTGGATAATTTCGTCATTTTGAAATCAGTAATTCCTTAATTTAATCGCCTCACAGACTCTTTTCCACATAAGCAAACACTGATACATTCCAGAGATTAGGACTTGGACATATCTTTGGGAACTATTATGGGCCTGTTGCAGGTTGGATAAATGAAAGAATGTATGACAATGTAGGTGAGAGGTCTACTCTGTTCAGCTTGAATTGTTTGTTCATTTTTGAGCCACACATCTTCAAAGGGATGGATAGAATTTGGAACCTTCTCAGAATAGCATAAACAGGATCATGAAGAGCCATTTTGGAAAAGGACAATGAAATGGGGAACGTGA
>RJWM01040922.1:0-15212 GCA_004363535.1 Dasyprocta punctata
AAACGGAAAACTGTAATTTTGAACTTAAAAAAAATGAAGACAAAATATCTCAAAATCTATGGTAAACCAGTACTTAGGAGGAAATTTATAGCACTACATCTTATATTAGAAAAGATGAAGTCTAAAACCTCAGCCTCCACCTTAAGAAACTAGAGCATGGGATTTCCTTCAAAGTTGCATTGATTTTTCTCTATTGCTTTTCTATTTACTATTCATATTACTTTCACTCCAATCTTCTTTTCTCCTTCACTGCAAGGAAACTTAGTGACTGGGATCAGGGCACTCAGCATCACAGTCAGATACCTGCTGGAACCTGACAAGCAATCAGACACAGGTAGATGGATCCTGGCCACTGGGCTTTCTAGAGCCACTAAGCTGCGAAAATAAGCAGGAAACTATTTACAGTTCCTCAGGAACCAAATTCTGGAGACCTGTGTATACACACATACACGTAGGGTATGTGAAAGGGCAGAAAACTTGGAACAAGAATCCAGATACTTTACTGAACTCAATCTGGATTGCTAGATCAAAGACTGGGACACAATACAATATAAACAAGAACTTTATCAAATTAAAGGTAATACACACCATGGCAATAAGATACCCAATTCATTATTCTTTGGTAACAGGAAGTATTGCAACCTCATCTTAGTGCTCAATTTCAGCAATTCCAACCTGATCGATCATTCAAGGACTCTTCTGTTAAGCCTTCCCTGTTTCCTCTAACCAATAGTGACCTCTGGCTCTCTGTCCCTGACAGCCCTCTGTATCACACTCCTCATTATTTTATGATGTCAAATTTAGGACATCACTGTTTCAGCTCTACAAGCCCCAAGTGGGAAGCTGTGCAGTACAGAGGTTAAGAGGGGAGCCTCTATAGACAGACAGCTGGGGTTTAAATTCTAGTTCTATTAGTTGTGTATCCCTATGTCACTTAATTAACCTTTCTGCATCTCAGATTCCTCAACTGTAATTTGGGGAACAATAAAAGATCACCCAGGTAATCCATGGGGTAACTACTCAATAACTGGCAGTATTTGGCACAACTTTTCTAAATACCCAAGACACAAGAAACCTAACACAGCCTAAAAGAACTCCATTTTCTCCCAAGCTCCACAACAACCTTCTCTCAGCAGCACTGTCCTCTCAGCTGCTCATGTCATAGCCAGCGAGACACGGAAGAGGGGAGCCATTCTGGACTCAGCCCTTCACATTACCCTGCCACTTCACTTTATCCATTACTTTCCAAAGTCTACAGCAAGTCCGCCTGCTTTCCTATCCTACTACTCTTGCTTGTGCAAACCTCTGATTGACACATCAACTGCAGCCTTCAGCCTTGCCTCTCTGCCTTCACTATCACCACCACCCATTTTCCACTCAGCAGCCACAGGAAGCTCTTGAAATGTCAATGTGATCACTTTGCTTTTACTATGTAAGCACTACTGTGATAAGCCAGCTTTGACAATGCAGGTCCATGGATGACCTTTGATCTAGATACCACCTACCCCTCCCTTCTGTTTAGGGACCTTGGGTTCCAACCCCACAGGGCTGCTCACCTCCACATTGTTATGTGCTGCACAAACTCCCATCTTGTCTGAGCCAATATGGTTTAAAGTCTCTCTTTTCTCTTACCGAAGCTAAGTGTACCCTAGTAATATAGTACCTGGAGGTACCTGGAGGTGGGGTGTTATTACAGAAACGTAAAGTGGCTTTGTGGTAAAAAATTTAGTGGTGTATAAATCCAGGTACTCTTAATTTATTATTATTTCATGACGCTGGGGATTGAATGCATGCTACACATGTTTTGCTCCTTATCTACACTCCTGGCTCCCCGTTTTTTTTTTTTTTTTTTCCGTTGTCATTCCTGCTATCTGTAAAAACATCTGACAAAGTTGCCTTTTGTAACTCCGGCATTTATGAAACCTATAGCTCTACAAGAAGCTGGATAAACAAACAAAAAGCAAATGTAAGCAAATGTTGGCTGCTCATTGCTGTTCTTAGCAAAGAACTATGAAATAAGTAAGGCTGATTTAGAACAGACCAATAGCAGGGAGGGGACGAAAGATGACAGTGTCCTAAAACGTTCTGTCTTCCGGATCCAGGAATCCAGGATTCCTTGCGTCTCCCTACAACTGCAGAGTGTTTCTCCTCAGTTCCCTGCCTGCCTCCCTTAATTCATCCAGGAGCCTCTCACATATCCGCTCCATCTGCTGTCACCTCTGCTTACCCCAGCGTCCTCCACCCAAGCAGCATTAGCTGGTTCATTTACCCCCAGTGACTCAAGAACCGCAGAGTACGCCCAGCAGGAGCTCACTTAATGGTGACGCGGAGCACCAGAGGTATTGGGGGAGGGGTATTTCCGTGCGTATTTTAGGAACTCTGGGTCTAGAATTCCTGGTAGCTCGCAGGTCAGCAGCGCAGTAGTTCTGCGTCTCTGCGCAAGCGCAGCCGGAGGGGCAGGACTTCGCAGCGGCACCGCCTAGGCCCCGCCCCGGTAGGTGCGCACAGGCCGCGGTGGCCGGACGCCCCTCAGTGAGGAGCTATGGAAGGAAAGGTTGGGTGGGGATCCGCCCAAGTCTATCTGCCGTCCAGTTCCTAAAGGTAGGCCCCCGGGCTCACCGCATCCCTGGAAACCAGCACTTCCTCTGGCTTCCGCCGTCGCCACCGGCCCAGCGCCAGGCTGTCCATGCGGCTACAAGTTTGAAACCGCTCGGCTTCTCTTGTCCATCTGCAGGCCCGGCCACCGCCGGCCTGCCTCGCCCCGCCACCCTTCCGCACGTGTCTCGAGGAAACCAATGAGGCTGCGGGAGGGGCGTGTCCTCTGAGGAGGGCGTGCTCCAAGTAAAGCGAGCGCGGCAAGAAGTAGCGGAGACCAGCGTCTTCTGGGGGAAAGGTCACGGGGGCTTATCTGACTGTCCCACCTCGCTGTTTGGCAGAGTGGCCAGTTGTTTACTTCTCGGTTTACCGAATCAACTTGAATCTTCGAAGGGCCGTTCGCTTAGGACCCGCCGCGCTTGACTGCAGTATTTGAAAGCCTCTGGAAAAAAGCCCGCCTTCTCTTTCTTGTGATTGGCCATTTAGCCCCGTCCTCACTCCTTGCTGGACCGGTAGGGTGATTGGTGGTACAGTAGGCCAATCAACAGGAGCAAAATTGGGGTGTGGTCTTTGGGAGTTGAGGTCCCCAGATCCCGCGTTTTGGGCAACTGCGCCACTCAAAAATCCCTGGAACTGGCGCGCGCAGAGTTTCGCCAAAGTCCTACGCGGTGCTGCTGTCTCCTAGAGGACAGGGCCAGGAGCTTCCTACTCCTCTGCAAGGTATAGTGCCGCAGGCACTGGCCTGCCTGGGTTCTCAGGCATGCCCAGAAAAGTGGGACCAGTGTCGGGGTAAGGGTACCGGCGTCCTAGCTGCCGTGGGGGACTTATCAGTGCTCCCTCGAGGAAGGCCCTTGGCAGCGCGGAAGACTCAGGGGACTAATGCTGAAATCCCGGTAACTGCTTGACGAAACTCCTTCTGCCCTACGCCCCCATCCATCCTCGGAGCTGCGGGTGATTCTCCCAAGCGCCCAGGACCTGGCCCCTTTAAGATTTCATTGAAAAAGGGCCAGCCCAGCCTGGTTGACGCATGCCTGTAATCACCACACTGGGAGGCTGAAGCAGACTAGCAAATTCGAGCCCAGCTTGGACAATTTAACAATTTAGCGAGGCTCTGTCTCAATAAATTTTTAGAAGGGCTGGCGAGGTAGCGTAGTGCGAAGACCTGGAGCAGGGGTTGAGTGGGTGCGGCTGCCGCCTTTCCTGCTGTTCCTTGTTGTTGATTTCCTCCGAGCTGCTGCCGCTGCAGCCTGTGGTCACCACAAAGGTTGCTGGTGGGAACCTAGGGGAAAGTATAACACGACAGCCCCATTCTGATTCTAGAATTTGTGCTTAGCAGAACAACTTTCACCTTTTTTTCCTAATCCTTTAATAATCCCTCGCTTTTTCCTGGCATTCTAAACTCAAGAAGAGGCCTCTCTAGGACAGTATAAATCTTGAGGAGGAGCCACCTTTCTTTAGACTAACAGAACTCCCTAACTCGACCTTTGTTACGCTTTTCTTCAGTAACTAACCACAGTAGGTGGAAGTGCACTGTGATAAAGCACACGCCCTTGCCTAGCAACCACCTGACCTGCCCATCAAAACCCTGCACACCCTTGACCAGCGATACAGCCTGGAGGAGCTACCCTGTGTCTTCAGGGTTGGCCTTGAATGTATCCAATTCCTTCCTATCAACACTTAGCTCTCCAGTATTGATACTCAAAATAAATAACAACCCAGTAGGGAATTGTGTATACTAAATGAGGGATTACCATATAGAGCACTGAGAACAATGCCTGACACAAATTACTCGATAAATGTATGTTACTACTTTTGTAACTATCGTAAGATTGTAGTAACTATCTTAAGATTACTTCCATCACTGATTCACATTCACAAGAACCTGAGAACCCGTTTCAGTTTTCCATTACCCGAGGTAAAAAATATCTCCCATCAAAAACCCTTGGGACCAGTTGTGGTTTTGGAATGCAGAATCCTAGAAAAGGGCAGTGCATAGTATTTTATGAAGCACCCCTTGAGGGATCTGGTGCAGTGTCTTAGAATCAAACAGTATACAGTATCTTCAGCACGAATGTGTGAATATTCATGTATACCCTGAGTGGGATATATAGATTGGTTCAAATGAGTAACTTCAAACTTGGGGAGGGAGGGCCTAACAATTCTCAGAACAATTTGAATTTCATAGGTGAAACTAAGGTATTGTGGACCTGTACTATTTCCTTTCCTTTCAAAACTTTTTGTTGTTTAGCTTAGATGACTTACTTTGTCATTCAGTTTCACTAACACAAGGCGTTGTAGCTATGGCTATTTTCTTTTTTTGCTGATTGATGTTCAGTATCCCACCCCCTATAATGCTGCTTCTCTGCTGTCTAGGTCTAGGAATACTGTAGGCACCAGGAAATAACAGTCTTAACTAGAAGCTTTGCTAGTCAATTGGTTATCATTTTTCCCCCACATTTTTTATTAGTGTGTATTGATTATACATACTAATGGCAGATTTGTACATGCAGATAAGACACTTTAATCATTTCCTTCCCCATCACTCCTTAACTTCACTTTACCCCTTAGTTTCATATATTTGGGAAGTTTCAACGTATAAAATGTATCTTGATCATATTGATGCTCCCTACTCTCCAGTCATCTTTGATTTCACTTAATCCTCATAGTGCCACTGCAGTGCTATCTTTAGGTTCAGACAATGAAACAGGCACAGAGATGTTGTCTACTATATTCAGGACCACAAAAGCAATCAAGTAACCAATCTGAACACAACCACACTGTCTGCTTTCCTACTGTCCTGCTGCTCTCTGGAGTTCTGGTTCCTGTGTGATGCACCCTTATTAAGCTTTGGATAGTCTCTAAAACAAGATGGGTTAGATTTTAAAAAATAAAATAAAAACAACTACAACTCAATTACCCCAAGGGTCAGAAGTTCCAGGTGCCTTTCTGGGGAGTTCAGGGTGTGGAGTGGCTGTCTGAAGTAAGCCTCTGCTATAGACTGGGTGTTCCTTATTCTGCACATACACCTTTGATTTTGAAGTGCATGACCATGTGCAGTTAACAGCTTTCACCTTCACAAAGGTCAAGCAGGCCTCTGCCTCCCTCCCTTCCACTTTTCTGGTGTTCAGTTACCAGCCTGAAGCTGGCCAGAGGCCACAGGGACAAGGAACTCTGCACACCAGACTTTTCCTCACTTGTGTTCATCCCAGGTCATCGCTACCTTTCCTCTCCACCTATCCTATTCTCATTGCTCAAAGACCAGCCAGCGTCTGCTCTCTTTTCCATAGGTCCTTCTCTTCATGGCTCAGGTTTACTCTTCTGATGGCTTCTCACACTGGTTGCTCCAATGAATCTACCTACTGTCTGTCATGCTGTCCAGACCTGGCACATTGGCATGTTGGTACTTGTTTAGGGAGCTCAAATGATCTGTGTTTATTCTTATGTTCTATGTCCTTGGTGGGAGCCCAGCACAGGTGTTCAGGCAAGGTTAGTAAATGAGTGAGGTGTAATGTTACTGTTGTGCATTTGCTCTAGTTGTTTGTTTGTCTCTTTTGCTTTTTGTCTTTCTTATATGTGTCTTTTTTTCTCTTAAATAATAAAAAAATAAAATAAATAAAACTAAAAAAACTTTTAAAAAATAAAAAATTAGTTGTGACAGAGAAAAAAGAATTTTGAGTGAAATGTAATTTTCTCAGGGTCACCTTCAGATTTTACTTTTAATGCGAAATGTTCATTTGAAAACAAGTGTGTTAATTGTTAGATAATGCTTCATGTCTATATTTTGTTATCTTAAATAATTTTTGGGAATATCCAATATGCTGATGATTGTTGCTGTTTTGTTGGTTGGTGTGAAATTGTTATGTTTTGATTCCTTATGTTTCTTATGTTCCTAAAAAAAAATTTAAAAACAATTTTAAAAAAATGAGTGAGGTGAAGTATAGAGGGCCCCCAAGGGAGGAAGCCTCTGCCCTGCTGTCCCTTCTCTGACTGCTCATGGCTAAGGAGGCTCTGAGGCACCCCGGAGAGAACACAGATGGGATGTGAAATGGGAGAACAAAGCAATGAAGATGCACAAGCCACCCATGGTCCACTTCTTCTTATCTTTATAATTGCATTTTAAATTTATGCATTCAAACCAAAAGATAGCTAAAGAGTAGCTGGTTAGAATTGTCTCCAGGAGCTCTAAGCTTTGCTGTTTCTTGTCCACTTTTAACCTGGTCTTTGTGTTTTTTACTTATGTGTTTGTTTATTTCTGAAGTACTGGCAGTTGAACCCAGGATCTTTGCACAGAGCTACACCCCTAACCCTGCTCCTTTTTTTAGATTTTTAAAAATGTTTATTTTGAAACAGTGTCTCAGCCAGGCGTGGTGGCGCACGCCTTTAATCCCAGCACTTGGGAGGCTGAGGTAGGTGGAGCACTGTGAGTTGGAGGCCAGCTTGGGCTACAACGCGAGCACAAGGCCGGCCTGAGCTACACAGTGCGACCCTGCCTCAAAAAACCAGGGCTGGGAGTTTGGCTCAGTGGCTTAAGCGCCTGTCTGGCAGGCGTGAGGCTGTGAGTTCAATCCCCAGTGCCGCAAAAAAAAACCAAAAAAAAAAAAAACAGTGTCTCCCTGAGTCACTAAATTGCTCAGGCTGGACCTGACCTTTTTTTCCTCCTGCCTCAGTCTCAGCGTTCTGGGATTACACACATGCTCTACCATGCCTTGCTTTCGGCCTACTCTTTAGTTCTGTCTTCTTACAAGCTAATTGTTCTATCCCAAGAGGATTAGATCTGAAGAACAGATAAATTTCTCCTCAGTCGCAGGGTGCTGGTATTATAGGAGTATGGCACAGTCCCTAGATTCTGGCCTGGTCTTTAGCTCTGTCCTCTCACTGTGGAGAATCCTAAGAAGATTACATCTGAAGGATAACTTTCTCCCTAGGTCAGCTACATGCTTGTGTTAGTGAAGATCATGATTTTGTTCCAATATAATTTTAGTTTAGTCTGTATTTTCTCTTCTGGCAAGACAGTACAAGACTGTTCTAGGTCTGGGTGTGTAGCTCAGTGATAAGGTACTTGCCTGGCATGTGTGAGACCCAGGGTTTGAAGCCCAGCACTACCAAAAAAATATTTATTTTTTGGTTCCCTGAAATATTTTCTGATATTATTAATGTGCTCTGTAAAAATGTCCCAAACAGATAAATATTGAATATTGAAAGACTTTATGACTCATGCAAATTAAAGATTTATACGATATTGTTTAATGTATGTGCCCATATGCATCCCATAATGTAACTGTAAACACTTGTTACATACAGAAGACAAGGATTTCATAGTCTGTTATTTTGCGTTTTCTTCAAAGGTGCTATAGATAAATAAAAACATTAATATGCCCCAAATGTACCTTCCAAAATTGATAGCTTCATGTTTGAGTGGAATGCATTAATTGTGTCTTATAATTTGTCCCTCTTTCTAATAGTCTGATAATGTTTGCTAAATACCACACACTAACGTACTTCCTATATAACACTTTCTTTCCATACATTAAAACTTCAGCATGGTGTTTTATATTTCATCATAATTTTTTTATTTTCAAGTGTATGAAATCACATTAGTCATGTTTGATAATCCATTTTTGTGGTATTTTTACATAAATTATAGGGTATTTTTTGCCTTTCAGCTCTCACAACATATTAAAAAGAGAAATCCCTAGCATCTGGAAATATGACTGATGCCACATTAGTGTGTGGGTTGGAAATAATAAGGATTATAAACGGCTCACTAGGTATAGAAAATAAGAGAAGAAGACTTATTGGAGAGAAGTAAAAAAGCTTGCTCTCTTTATGCACAGCTGAAAGAAGGCACCATGAAAGATATATTACCACTCACCTTATTTTTATTTCTAAGGGGGTTTTATTAACCCCCCTTTTATCAATCAAAATAAATTGATTGCCAGTGAATGCAATATTTCCTATTTAAAATTACAAAACAAAAGCGAAGACATGCAAACTCATATACCACATCTTTTGGTAAGTAAGAAATCAGTCCCCTCCAAAGGAATTGCTAAATAGTATTAAACATTCTTTTAAAGCAGAATATTTAAGAATAAGATTATACTTTGAGATTCATTAGGAATTCCATGTCACCAAGCTGTGTTAGTGACCAGGTATTTCAGAGCATTGTTATTTATATCTCATCATAAAAGGACATATTTCTGTAGGGTAAATATAGTTATGGCCAATAATAAGTTGGCTCTGGGTAACAAATGATGTAATAACCCAAGTCAAGAGGTGAGAAAGCTAGGTGGCCAGAAATACATCTGGGAATTGCTTCCCTAGGAGGAGTCTGGTTACTTCTAGTGTACTACAATGCAGTTACGTGCAGTGTACAGAAACTAAAAAAATAAAGATTTCAGGCAGGTATGGTGGCACACGCCTTTAATCCCAGCACTCGGGGAGGCTGAGGTAGGGGGAGCGTTGTGAGTTTGAGGCCTGAGCTACATAGTGCGACCCTGCCTCAAAAAACCAGGGCTGGGAGTTTGGCTCGATGGCTTAAGCACCTGTCTGGCAGGCGTGAGGCTGTGAGTTCAATCCCCGGTGCCGCAAAAAAAAAAGATTTCCACCAAATTGGTGAGTATGTATGTCTCTTGGTCACCACAGGCCTGGGAAGGAGGCCAGAGAATTTGGGGCAATAGGAGTAAAACAGCAATTAAGAAAATGGAACCAAGTTGGGCTCCCACATTGAGTGGCTGAGTTGGGTAGCAGGCCTCTGAAGAACTCTGACACTGTGGGCACTCATCCTCCCTCTAGCAGCCTCCAGGGCAGCTGCTGTTCCCTCCAGCCCAACTTCTGATGGGCTCAATGGCAAGCAGAGATGTTGCTGTCCTATCTGTGCGAAGTCAGCTAGACCTGGCTGAGCTCAACCCTCACCTTCAGCCCTGTAGAGAAAAAGACTACCCATTCTTGGTCCTAGTATCTCCATCTTATCCTAGGAAGATGATTGTCTCCCTATATCATTTCAATAGTTGTGAACTGAAAAATGAATGTATGTTATAGATGGAAAGTCCAAAGGTAATGGTGCCCCCAATGAGTTTGAATGAGATATTTCTTCTGATGAAAATAAAGCCTATTTCATATGAATAAGCGAATAATAGATACTAACCCAAACAGAGGCTCATCCTGGGGTCACCACTGAGTTTTTGGTTTACTTTCATGAAATTAGCAACTTCATCATGATAATATTAAATACTGACACTTTCATTTATTTATTGGGTCCATATATCCCTTAAAATTAGGTAGCTTGCTTTTTTCCTTCCTTTTTGTTAGTTTTGTTCTAGGAGTGGGAACTGAAAGTCAGCCATTATTTTACAGAAAAATCATCAGTCATTTTTAAATCAGATGTAGAGGATGCAGTTTGGACACCATCTGTCTTGGTTACTTTTCTCTCATTGCTGGGACAAAATACTCAACATCCTCCAAAATGAATGAAGGAAAGTTTTACTTAGCTTACAGTTTTTGGAGGTTTCAGCCCATAATCATCTGGCTCCAAGGTAGGGTGGCATGGCACTGTGGCAGTGCTTCAAGGCAGCAGCCAGCAAAAGCAGCCAAAACAAAGCGGGAGAGAGCAAGCCTCTTTTCTTCCTTATATTGTATGCATGCCACACCCCCTCCTCCAGGGCAGATTAACACTCACAAAATCTTGCCCTCCTCTTGCATAGGAGGATATTTACAAACTAAGAACCCTGGATCCCTGCTAAACCTCTTAGGCAATCTTCTAAACTTCAAGTTGACACAATGTATCAACTATGACACCATCCCATCTATGAAGAGGCAAAGGAAATACCTTGACATTATCCAGGGTCACTGTATTATTTTCCCCTCTCCCTGAACTACTCATACTGCCATGGGGATTCTTCTGTTGGATGGGGTTGGGGGATACCCAGGACCACACATTTCAGCCTGTTCTTCCCCACTAGACTCTACAGAGGCCAATTTTAGTGGGCCACCATTCACACAGCCCAGAGTGGGTACCGCTGGAACACATGCCAGAATACAAATCCATCTGACAATAAAGAATTACTGTTCCTTTTTTGGCACCAAAAGGGTAGTCTGTCATATTTTAGAAGACAGAGAATAGGAAGCCCTTGTAAGTGTGACAGACATTTGAGGAATTTTGGAATGTGTGATTGGGGCCATTAATTTAATTAAGCTTCAGTGAATTAACTCTCCAAGCTGGGATGGCAACTGCCACATTAGAGAGCCAGTTACTGACTCTGTCCTCTAGCTCCAGAGGAACCGTGTCTTTAAAACACATATGTCTGCTTAGCACACACCTACACGTGTGTGTGTATGCATATGCTCAATGTTTTCCAGACTTCTACTATGAGTTCCTTCTCCAGGTAGTAGGGGCCAAGTGTACCTGGCTCCTGCTGGCCGCTCCAGAGGTCCACTCAGAGATGTGGCTCTGCTATGCCAAAGCAGCTGGTAAGAGGACATTCAGGTACAGAACAGAGTTTCCTTGTACTCAGGGGAGGAAGCATGAATGGGACCCTGTGTCTAGAAGGATCCTGGTAGAAATGTCAGCACTTGGAACCACCTGCCTGAGTTTCACTTGCTAGAACTTCATAGATCCCTAAGGAATCACTTCTGATTTTACAAGCAGTCTTGCCTGTAACACAAAGCAAATTCATCTGTGCCCTTAATTTCTTAGCTGTGAAACAGGAATTACAAATAAGACCAGAACATTAACTCCCAGTGGACTTGGAGAATATATATATATGTATATATATATACATATATATATATACACACACACACACACACACACACAAAGACACACATTACTTGTGAAACAATTCAACTAAAAAAGAAGAAAGAGCTAGGTGTAGGCCTTGCACACTGTAATTTCAGTTACTCGGGGGTGAGGCAAGAGGATGGCAAGTTTAAGGCCAGACTGAAGCAACTTAGTAAAGTCCCTATCAAAATAAAATATAAAAAAGAGCAGCAGTAAAGCACTTGCCTAGCGTGCTTGAGACTCAGGGTTCAAACCCTTGTACCACAAAATTGAAGATAAATATGTAAGAGAGAATGTGCTGCTGCATATAAACACGTGGTGATTCTATACACTCAGTGCCAATGCGGTGTCTAACGTCTGGGGTAATTGCCTGGGGAACTGCACAGGTAAGTAATGACCCATGTGAAAACGTGCATGCAGTGACCGCTGCAGAGAGTTCTCCCTTCCCTCCCTTTCCTGATCTCCCATGCTTTCATATGCATAGTCTAGACTTGGTGACATTTATAGGATTTCAAGTAGACAGCTGATTGAGATGAGAAAGACAAGAGAAAGTGTTGAAAGTTTGCAAGTCAAGGAAAAAGCAAGTGTTAGGGGTGGATCAGCAGAGCCTCTCAAGGGACAGCACCAATTTGTGTTAATTCTCTGTAGTGGTCTCTCTATGCAAGTTAAAAGAAACCACTCAACAAAGAGCTCTTCCAGCCTGGAGAGGCAGCTGATGCCACCTGCAGCCTGAAACCTGACTCTGCAATCGCATCCGGCTCTTGTCTGCTCCTTTGTGGGAGACTAGAACTTACAGGGGCAATAGAAAATGAGTTTTGACCTGATAAATTATAGGCAATTAAAAATGTGTTTAAAATTATTTTAGCTAAGAAATATTTGGAGACTGTAACAATTGGATTAAAATTTATGGACCATGTTTCTTTATTCTTTTTTCCTCAGTGCTGGGAATTGAACCCAGGACCTCGTACCTGCTAGGCAAGTGCTCTGCCAATGACTGACCTACTCCCCCAGTTCCTTTTATACTTTAATTTGTACTTTTGAGACAGAGTCTCCCTAAGTTGCCCAGGCTAATCTCAAACTTTGAATCTTCCTGCCTCAGTTTCCCAAATAGCTGAGATTACAGGCCCACACCTCCAAACCCAGCTGAAATACATTTCTTACAAATGCAATCCTAGTAGAGAGTGCCTTGTGGGACATGACCACCCTCCCACTTCATAGCAGCCTGACTGTATTCAACCCAAAGCTAGAGCTGGATTAGGTTAGTGGGTACCTGCCTTTCCAGCTAGTCTTATCTTCTTAAGAGAAAATAGATTACTGTGAAGCCTTAAGATACACGTACTTCTGAAAAGAAATGGAATGTATTTTTATTGGCAGAGCCAAGATGAAGTATGTCTTGAAATCTGTTTTACAAATAAACTTGCACATAAATTGTCCATTCACTGCTTGGAAATCTTTTTTTGTGTTTGAGGAGCTGTCAGAGGTCCCTAATAAACAGTGAGTTTTATTTAGTTTACTGGGTATGTAATTCTTCTTTTCTTTGAAAATAATTATTTTTCAAGCAAGTGCAGCAAAAATACAACCAATAAAAATCTGGCTATGATAGAATAAACAACCTTTATAGCAAGCATATGCATCAAGTTCTTCTAATAAAAGCAGTTTCTGGTAAGGAAGAGAACACAGAAAATTGGTTGACTTGTCCCCAGATCAAGTTCTACTCCTAAGGGTTGAGAGAGAAAAGTACACAGCTCATTCGTGCTTCCCAGGTTGGCCCTCAATTATCAGAGTGACAGGAACACGGTCCAATTGCCAGGGTGGGTCTTAGGCTAAGAAGGCAGAAGCCAGTTGCATGGTTGGATCTATTGTCTAGTTCCTCTCAGTATGAGTTATTAGACACATTTCCCAGGGTCCATTCTTGGGGCCAGAGAAATTAATGGACAGAGCAGTGAGATTCCCTGCGGGATGCTGGAGACGCAGGCGGAAGACTGGCCACTTTTGGGCTTCCTCAGCTTGTTCAGGTTTGTTTTCCCAGATAGGGCTATGCCAGGTGGGTGACATGGCTGGGGGATGGGACAAGGGCCAAACAGGAAGAGCTGGGTCAGCCTATCCAGGCAGGTCAGGGACTCACAGTGAGGCACATTTTTTTCCTGACCCTGTGCCTAGGCCATGGTCACTGCACTCTGTCACTGCAGGACCCGGAACCCAAGTGGGCAGAGTCAGGGGTTGGGTCAGGTGGGCCCCAGGCTTCCCCTGAGGAGTTCTACATTAGCAAGTTCTCAGCAGTCATGTTGGGGCTCATTTATGCTTTTATAGTAGCTCAGAAGATGTTATCACAGCTTGAGAACTGAAATTAAAATATGTATCCTTCAGGTGCAAATCTACAGTACTTACAGCTTTACTGTTTCTCTGCAGGGGGGCTCCATTAATCTTGAATCAGTGAAATTCCTAAGGAAATTAATTCCCTCTAGTCGGGGTTATTCTCAAACTGATCTTTGGGGTGGAGTAATTGGAATTAAAGAGTTTCTCTTAAAAAAAGGGAAATGGCCATTTTACCTGAATAATATCACTTTTTAATGCCCTGTTGTCTCATTCATTTCCTCCAATACCCCTTTGTGTTTCTCAACTTCTCTTGGCAGGGTTTATAGAGACCCAATCAAGTGAAATTTGGACTCCTAGTCTTTATTTACGCTCACCAGGTATTCCTTTCCATGACAGATTGTTGGTGCCCTTCCTGCAGTTGTGGTACCTAGCATTGTCCCAGTGAGTAACACTTAGCCGCAAGAATGTCGTCTCCATGGTTAAACCTTGCCTATGTAGGAGCAGTAAATATTATCTGTGGTTACACAGCAAAATAATTATCTTACACATACCTAACCCTCTTTAAAACATAGTCAATTTGCAGACATGAGGTGAAACTCCTTTGTCACCAGAAAATTCCAGACTCCAGCACCTCTCCATCTCATTCCCCCCAACCCCACTGGGGATTGAACCAAAGGCCTACACATTGAGCTACATCCCCATCTCCTTTTTGTTTTTTATTTCAAAACAGCCTTATCAAGTCAGAAAGTTTTCTGGGCTGAACTCATACCTGAGATCTTCCTGCCTCAGCCTTGCAGAGTGCTGGGATTACGAGTTTGCACCACCACACCCAGCAAAATCCTCTTTCTTGCCTCCCCCACTGGAGATTTGGCTCTCCCAGGCCAGGATTTCATCCCTCAGGGTGAAAGCCCTTGGTCCAGGTCCCTATGCCCTAGGCCCCTGAAGTCTCATGCAGCACTCTTGTAGCAGTTTAACTGTCCCTTATGCAGACACTGGAGCCTGCTGCTGGGCAGGACAGGCATTCCTGACCAAGAAGAGGCAGGCAGCCCTTTTTGTATTCTGAGACAAGGTAAATCTCACTAAGCTGCATACGCTGGCCTTGAGCTTGTGATTCTCTTGCTTCAGCATCCGGCATTGGTAGGGCATGTACCAAACCACCTCAGGCCATGCAGAAGTCAGAGTATTTTAAAGCTAAGAAATCATATGCTGTCCCCAAGGCCAGTTAATATAAACAGTGATAACTGCAAGAAGGGCAGGAGGCCAAATTGGAGCTGCTAGCCTAGAGTTTTTGTAGCATCTTTCTTTACAACTGTTATATGCTCGTTTCAGTTAATTCTATTGAAGGGAAAAAGCGAGGATTTATAAAGCAGCCTTGTTTGGAGCATTGTGAGTTTGAGGCTGGCTTGGGCTACAACGTGAGTGCAAGATTGGCCTGAGCTACACAGTGCAACCCTGCCTCAAAAAACTAGGGTGGGGAGTTTGGCTCAGTGGCTTAAGTGCCTGTCTGGCAGGCTCGAGGTTGTGA
>RJWM01040923.1:0-15192 GCA_004363535.1 Dasyprocta punctata
TTCCTAAGTTTTGCATCTAGTCTGGGAAAATCTTCCCTACTCTGTGACAATAAAGTAGTCTCCTTTGGTTTTTATTACATAGTCACATTTTGTGTTTTTAACCTTAAATTCATAAGCCATCTGGAATTTAATTTTGCTTAAAGCATGAGTTAGGGTTCTAAATGTAACATTTTCAAAATGGATGACCAATTACTTAATGCTATTTATTGGAAAGAACATCTCTGCTCTAGTGACTGAAATTTCACTTTTGCCATAAATAAAATTATAGATATGTTTCTGGACTCTACCCCGTATCACAGAAGAGTCTTTTACTCTTGTGCCAGTGCTGTCGTCTTTATGGCTGTGACATGGTTTGCTTTGACATCTGGTGGAATAGACATTCCTTGCTTTTCTTTTTCTTTGTTTTTCATGTTCTTGGCTATTCTTGTGCATTTTATCTTTCACCAGAATGTTAGCATTTGCTTATTACAGCTCACAAATGACCCAGTTGGAAAAATGGTTCTAATTTCATCGTATGATGATTTAATTGGGAGAGAATTGACATTTGTATAATATCAAATCCTTCCACTCAAGACCATGGTATACCTCTGATGTAAGTCTTTTAAGTGCATGAAGAAATTTATCTGAATTTAAGATAAATTCTTATTTATCTTTCTATTTAAATCCTTCACATTTAGAACTAGTTCTAATTCTATACATCTCAAGTTTTCTTTTATATTGCCCTGTGGGATTTCCAGTCATATTTTGGCTAGATTTTGCTGCTATCTCAATTTATTGGAATTATGTAAGAGTCTGTCAATGCTGAATAACATGGTAGCATTAATTGCAAATAGAACAAAAAGTATGGATTTAGAATCATAAAATAAGGGGTTGTGCCACACCAGTTATTAGCTGTAAATCACTTTTTAAAAATTTTGTTTTCATTTTCTCATCTATCATACAGGAGTAATAATTTCAGTGATACACACACAGGGTAATTATGAGTATACAATGAAATAGTATTTAGAAATGTTCTCTGTATAAATGCCAAGGACTATCAGAATTCTTATTTTTCATTAAGATGCATGAAGAAATTTAAGTGAGTATACGTTTGTATAGATTTAGAAAACTCTGGATGAGTCCAGTAACTAAAACATTCAGGCATGTTACAATAGCCCTGTGAATAAAAAGAGAAGTCAAAACTTGTTAGAAAACCTTTTCAAAATTCAATCAATGTATGCATAGGTAGGTAGTGAAGGCTTTAGATTGTTTAATAGGTATCATTTATTGATTATCATCAAGATTCTAGTCAAAGCACTAGTCACTTTATACATATCATTTAAATATACAAGATTTTATTATCTCCATTTTAAAGATTCTTTTATTATTTCATCTTCCAAGCTTATATGAAAAAGTTGCAAGAATAGTAAAAATGACTTTTGTACAAACATAGCTTAGATTCTCTAAAGGTAAATGTGTTGTATCCACTTTTTATTTTCCCTCTCACAGTATATTTAATTTATATTTCCATCATTCTATTCTTACTTCAAGAATAAGTTGATGATGTACTGCTCTTTTACTTTTAAATACCTCTGGGACACTCAACTACAAAACCATCAGATAACTATTAGAATCCAATACCCTAGTATGATATTGCCATTCCAATGCAGACTAAATTTAAATTTTTCATTATTCCAAAAATGTCCTCAGTAAACATATCCTTTCATTTTTCTCCCAGGTCTAATCTAGGGCCACCTGTCATGTGTGGTCATTGTGCCTGTTTAGTCTCCGCTGATCTGGAAGGTTCCTCATTCTTTCCTTATCGTTTATGACCCTGAGTGTTTTGACAAGTGCAGGTAAGGTGCTTCATAGGGTGTTCCTCAGTGTGGGCTGTCTGAATAACTTCTGTTTAGATTAAGGCTGTGTACTTTATGCCAGTGGCAAGAGTGGCACAAAGTGGCATTGTCTTCTAGTGTCTTAAGAGAGGAAAGCACATAGTACACGTTCGAGCTTTTGCTCCTCAGTGTGACACTGATCACTTATTCACATGGTGTGTGCAAACTCTGTCCATTCAAAAGTCCTCTTTTAAGTAGTAGCCAATAAATATGTAACTAAAGAGTATTATATTAGGGTTTACTTTGAGATAATGTAAAAATATTGTTTCTCAGTAAACATTTATTCATTCATTTCAGTATTTGTTGGTGATTTTTTATTGGTGTAAATTATTACTACTATGGGGGCAGAGAGGCTCCAACCAGAAGACAACTAGCCTGCCTTCCTGGTGAGTGTGCGTGACTGGCATGGACTCCAGGAAGAGAAAGAGATGCACCTCTCGAGAACCCGCCACATTGGGTCAGGGAGAATCCAACCAAAAGACAACTAGCCTGCCTTCTTGGTGAGTGCCCGTGACCAGCATGGACTCCAGGAAGAGAAAGAGATGTGCCTCCTGTAGGCCTACTGGTGCACAGGCTAAGAATCAAGGACATCCCCCTCACCCCGCCAAGCAACCTGCTGGTTTGGAGGACTGGCTAAATTGATAGCAACTAAGGTACATAAAGCAACTAAATGCTTGTATTGTTTTGCAGGCCTGGAGCCAGCAGTCTGAGTATCTCTTGGGAAGATGATAGTACGCAATGTAGCAAATATGGAGAATTCTCTTCTGTCTTTCTTTTAATTTTTGAGGCCCAAGTTGTTCTCATTGTTTTGGTTTATTCTGATTAATTTTTTTTTGCTTTATTTCATATTCTGTTTTGATTGGTTTTATTGTGTTTTGTTTTTGGTTTGATTTTATTATACCTGATGGAATGGTCAATAAGACCATTATACCTGATGGAATGAAAATAAGATATACTATAGTAGCTATTGTTTTCCTAGTACCTTTCTTTGAAGTTCTGTACCAGTTCTACTGCTTCGTTTTGATTGACTTTGTTCTGTTATGTTTTGTTGGATTTTACTATCTTTAAAATAAAAAAAATTTTAAAAAGTTATTACTACTATAGTAGTTTTCTAAATCTATTATTCCTTCTACATTAGCCAGTACTCTACCCCTGGTTCACACACTGTTAATTAGCATTCTAACCAAAAGAAAAGCCTTCTATTCACCTCCAAGTGTTCATATTACTATGGATTTGGGAATTTCGCTCTATACACTTTGTTCCAACAGTCATTTACCTGTTGCTCAAATTCGCCAATATTTGGTCAGGGGAACTCTCTTCAAGCTGGTGCTTGTGTCCTTTGGTTACTACCTGTCATGATTTTTACTTTGTGTTTTTCAGGGTGCTGGGGATGAAACCCAGAGTCTGGGGCTTGGTCGGTGAGCACCACCCCACTGAGCTTTCCTCAGTCCAGAGGTGGCTCATGATTCATGAGGCACTTATTTCTTTCTTGACTAAGATATTCTGCATTTCCTGTGCTTTTGCTCTGGATCTGACATCATCCTGCTTTGATGGCCCTAAGCCATACTTCCATTTTTCCAAAATCTCCTTTTAGTGGATCACAGAGCTGCGAGATACCAGTGACTAAGACTCTTTGGTGACCAATGAACCAATGTCTTTTTCCTGGGGGATCTGACTGGTAAATATACTGCAGCATAATATAATGTTTGTCTTCATGTCTTGTGATATTTTGTCTTAAATATCATTTTGAGTGATATTGTAATTGCTATCCAAATTTTGTTTCAGTTTTCTTCTTGTATCTTTTTTATCCTTCATATCTTTTAAGTGTCTTTGATAACATATCGGATAAAATATTTTTTAAATTCCCATTTGAGAGCCCCTTTCTTTCAATTTTTGAGCTTAAATTATTCATTTAAATTGCAATAAAAACTTAGTTTTACCACCCTATTTCATGTTTTGTTTTGTTTGCTATAGTCTTTTTGTATCTTTTTAAGCTATTCACCAGCTCACTAATTTATTCTCAGCTAAATTTATTCTGCTGTATGTCTCATAGATGATGTTTTTTACTTAAACTTGTATGGGACATCTAGTACGTTGGGAGTTTCATTCCCTTATATCACTTTTAGAGGTGGTTTATGGGTCCTTCTTGTTTTGGACAAAGAACTAGTTAAGACAAGCACACAAGGTAGTGAGAGTTTTACATTAATCAAAGGTAGGAAAAGAAACAAGGTCTGCAGGACATGATCGGACTACTGTTCCAGAGAATGAACAATGGACCAGTGCCCAAGGGCAGTTATCTTTTTTTTTTTTACTTAAGAGAAAAAAAGAAGACACGTATAAGAAAGACAAAAAGCAAAAGAGACAAACGACTAGAGTAAATGCACAACAGTAACATTATAGGTTTACAAAACAAGATGATAGAAACTTGACAATGGTTGCAATATTGCGTATCATTATCTTCAAAATGTTTGTTTACATTAACAGATATAGACATGTAAAATTGATCTAATCATATGAGTATTAACCGTTCTTTCTCAATAACTAATACATTCAGCAAGTAGTATGCTCATTTTAGTTATCTTACATATACATATATACAGATTTATATCTTTTCCTTTTCCCTTCCTTCTTTCCCCCTTTTCCCTCCCCAATTACTTTTGCTCTTCAAGCAGTTTTTTACCCTTACATAGTATTTACTGTAGATTTTGGATCATAAAACATCATACCACAGTGATATTTGTGCACCCATGTTTATAGCAACCCAATTTGTAATAGCCAGATCTTGGAAACAACCCAAGTGCCCATCAATCAAAGAATGGATAAAAAAAAAAAAGATGTGGTATTTTTATACAATGGAGTACTATTCAGCTATTAAGAAAGATTGCATTGAGACTTTTATAAGTAAATGGACACGACTTGAGACCATCTTTTGCATCTCCTACCTCCAGGCTGACGTCTTGTCTAGGCGGTCCAATCACGAGAACTGAAGACAGTGCTCTCTGATTGGCCCCAGGTGCAGGGCTTCAGGAACTGTTTTTCTGCGCATTTCCTGGATCCTGTTATTGACAGGTCACGCTCATTTGCTCCACCAATTTGCTATGTCCTCGTCTACCTCACAACCATTCTGAAGTCTTTTTGAGCTTCCTTGGAGGTAGGGAAGAAAAAATGAAGGTAGGTAGAAAGGAGATGAGGAAGTGGAGATTGTACTGTAGCTTCGGGACACAAAAGTTGCTCAAGCCCTTTTCCTGGCTAAGAAACTTATTCAAACACAGAAAAAAATTCCTAAAGTTCCTAAAGACAGAATAGACCTGTGAGTTGGGCTTTGGGCCTGTGCTTTTTACCTTTAAACGGTGCTTCCTCCCCGGACCTGGAGCCTCAGGGAAGCAGCGGTGTCAGCAATCTCAGGTCCACACGGTCAGCCCTCGGCTTTCTTTCCCAGCCGCACTGAGTGGCCTGACACCCAGGAGGAGCACACACCCCAGGTATCCCCCATCTTGAGGACACCCCTGGCTCTGTAAATGCACCAAGTGCTAGGTCATAGTGCACCTTCCTCTCTTGAGGGCTAGCAATCGTTAATCAAGTGAGTACTTTTAAACTTCTGCCTAATGAACCCCTATGGACCTCTTATAGTTGTGTCCTAAAAATTCTCTGCGATGGGAGACAGGGACCCTGCACAGCCTCGTTCTGTTTGTGTGTCTGTGTGTGCACACACGTGTGTGTCCCGGGTCCTTGTTTTCACTCAGCAGGTTCCTGCAGCCCTGTCCAGGCCATGACTGACCCAAGGCAGGAAGCACGAGACAAAGAGAATCCAAAAGCTCTCTGCAGATGACATCAGACATAGCTGAGGCTACTCGGAACCCCGTCAGTTACACTGTCAGCCATGCTCTCGGTCCCTAGACTCATTGCAGTATTTCATTTTACGTATTTATTCTTATTTTTGGGTACATGTTATTGAACTCAGGGCCTTGCTCTTATGCCACTGAGCTATATCCCCAGCCTTTGGTGCACTATTTTAAATTCTTAAATCCAACACCCTCGCGTGCTCATGCCATCTTTCTTGCCACCCGTGTGAGCCTACTCACCCTGAAAGTGCCATCATCTAACTACACTTCATTAAATGTGGCTGCTTTTTCCTCTTCATCATGTGTCAGGTTCAATTTTTTGTTCATTATGCACAAGAACCTAGAAACCCATCTGGAGCCCCATCCCCCGTGGTGACACTCTGACCCGCCCTTCCCGTGTTCATGTGTCCCCTGTTCTCTGGAAACCACCGTTCTCCTTTCTGCTGGGATACCTTTAGCTGCTCTAGGTCCTACATGTGCTGTGGTTTGGTTTGTGTGTCCTCCAAGGGTTGAGGTGGTATGGGGGGTGGAGGGACTGGTCAGAGGTATGGGTTCATGGGTTCATGGGTTAATGGGAGGTCTTTATTTAGGTCAAGCTGTCGTTCCCTTAAAAGGAATTAAGGCAGCACTCATGGGATCCACAGGAATTCTTGTGAGAGGAGTGTTGGGGACTAGGAATTATAAACTGAGTCCAGGTGACATCCAAAGCTTGTTTGTGTCCTGCCCTTGAGCCAGATTACAACGTGGAAACTCCCCACTCTTTTCTGATCACAGCTGGAAGCCCCAGGGCTAAAGATTGCTGTGGCTCTCACATAGTGGGATACGACCTGCCGAAGACGATGAGGAACCTGGGGAAACTACAGCTTCCTCGTTGCACCCCCATCTCCTCCTTGTCCTTGCAGGGACAGTGCTGGGTGTTGTGGTGCACATTTGTAATTCCAGCATTTGGGAAGCTGAGGCAGGAGGATTGTAGCAAGTACAAGACCAGCTTGGGGTGCAAAGTGAGCTCAAGGCCAACCTGAACTACATAGAAAGATTCTGTCTCAAAAAAAAAAAAGAATATTTCTTACCAGCCCACCAAAGTATTCCCAGAAACACCCACTGCCCTTCCCCCATCATCCTTGACTCAGTTGTGATCAATAAACACTAAGGTTCTGTAGCCTCCAGGCCTTCAGCTCCCCATGAGCAACCGGTCACCCCAGATCCCAGCTGCACCCTACTTTGCCCCTTGCTCTTTCTGCCTGCCGGGCACCATACATTTGGCAGGAGACTATGGACTCTGCAGGGGTCCCCAATAACTAACTGGTGCCATGGAAAGGGTCTCCAATAAGGGCGTTATTTCAAGAGTAAGCCGAACCCCCGAATCTCTGTTTCTCGGTTGGAGAGGTGAAGCTTTCTCACACATACACTCCTGCCACGAAGTGACCCAAGACGCAGCTGCTGAGGCTGTCTGTCATGCACTTTGAACTTCTAGAATGACAGCTCAATAAATCTTATTCCTTTACAAAGTTAAAAAACTGCCTCAGGTCCCTTGTTATACAGATGAAAAGTTGGATAATACATAAAGTTGGTTCTAGGAATAGCTCATTATAATAACTATAGCTCAAAATGTGGCAGCAGTTTTGGAATTGCTTCGCTGGCAGAGATTGCAAGAGTTTTTGGGAGGAGGCTAGAAAAAGCCTGGAATGCGGTAAGAGGAATGTCACGGGGGATCCTGGCAGCACTGAGAAGATGAGGAAATTGGGGAACCAGTCTCAGATGAAAGTGAGGCTCCTACTGCAAATTGGACCAACAACTACTTTGCTGCAACTATGACAAATAACTCAGCTGTATCGCATCCACGTCCCAGGGCTTTATGAAGGCCAGGCTCACAAAGGACAGATGAATTGATTCGGCAGAGGAAATTTCAAAACGAAGCTTTCAGACTGCAGCATGGGTAAGATTGTCTGCTCTTAGTCAGGTTTACAGTGGGGTCAAGAATGGAAAGAGTTGGCAATTTGGAAGCATGGTCAGAGATGGAGCAGAGAAACAGTGCCTGAAGTTGCAGCCAGCAGAGTGACTGCTTAATAAAGGACTGGCAAGGGTAAAAAGAAAGCAAGGGCTTTGCATCAGGACGATAGGAACGGATGCCCCGAGGGCACCTCAGATCTTTGGGGTCGTCTCTCCCATTATAGGTCCACACGTGGAGAAGTGCAAATTTGTTTCGGAGAACTTCCAGGGAAACATTGGGCAGGAATGCCCCGGATGTCAGGGCTGTCTCTAGGATCTGGTTCTCTGGTGCTCAAAAGCTTTTGCAGCAATGATTCAAGAAGGCCCAGGAGTTTATGCCAGTGGTGACCTCCACAGTGTACCCATGATGCTAGTTTCGTGCCCCTGCAGGATTCGAGAATGGCAGGATCGTGATGCTCTCCACTGTGATTCCAAAGGGTATCCGCGAGGCCAGGAAGTTTTCTATAGTTGTGGGTGACACTGTCTAATAGGATTGTAGCCTGGACAGAACAAAAAAGGGAAAGGAGAAGGGGGACTCAGCCTGGTTGAATCGAGGAGGACCACAGTGGAGCTACTCAGAAAAAATCAGCTGAAAGCACAGGTACCTGGAGGAAAGGGAGGCATGTGCGTCCCGACGCCAAAGTCGGTCTGAAGCAGGAGGCTTGTAGCTCAAACCATAGACACAGGACTGAATCCAGTGCCCATTCAGCCTGGTGACTCTGCCGCCCGCATGCTGAGCGAGAATCACCACACGGTGAAGGCTCCAAGAAGCCGATGGACTACAAAAGCATGGCTAACGCGAGCCACACGGATAGATTTGGGGTAGGAGGCCCCTTGCCTTTTTTGCCTTCCTTCACACAGAGGTCACAGCAGGGAATTTTGCCAGCACCGCCCCCTCCCCAGTGGGCTGCCAGGTTTCATTTGCTGTTGTTGTGGTTGTTGCCGGGTGCCCTAGAGGCCAACCGGACCCCCAGTGACAACAGTCAGGGGCTGCAGCAGAGGCGCCCACGACCCTTCCTGCCCTGCAGCCAGTGGCTTGAGAGAGGGACGCAGATGCAGGAGTTTAAACAGCTGTACCCCCTCTCTTCCGGGGAGAGGAGATTCATGCAGGACCCAGCAGCCTTGGGTTGTCTTTGCAGTGGCAGCAGAAGCAGCGAGTCTGAGTCCGCGAGGCTGGGACCTGCAGCCATGGCAGCGGCAGTGGAGGTGGAGAGAGGAGCAGCCCGGCCCCTCCCGCCCTGCAACCAGTGGCTCCAGAGAACTTAAGCAACCTTGTGCGATGACACAGCGAGTGGGAGGTTGGCACTTTCCCCGGCAGGGGGAATCGAAGTGGGGCTGCTGTCTCTGCAGCGGGGCGGGCGCAGGGAGTTAGTGTCTCAGCCCTCCTGTCCAGAGCGTGGGGCAGGGGAGGACAGAGACGTCCAGGGGGAGGCGGGACAGAGGAGGCTGCGGGGACTGGAGGAGCCAGGTGGACGCAGGACTGGGGGCAGCCTCGGGCGCCACAGCAGCTGGGAGAGACACAGACACAAACAGGGCGAGAAGAGGACAGGCCCCCGAGGGACATAGAGGAAGTCACTGGCTGAAGACTCTGACCCCAGCCCCAACACTTAGAGGCCCAATCAGCCCCGCACTCAGCACTTATCCTACTGCAGACCTGGCTAGGCTGCCCAGCAGTTTCAGGATCTGACTCGGACACTACCACAGAAGTCTGGACACTAGAGAATTTTATTATTATTATTTTTCTTTCTTTCTTTGTTACATTGTGCTTTTTCTACCTGGTAGTTTTTTTTTTTTTTTGTTGTTGTTGTTCATATCTTTACCTTTATTTTTGCTTTGTCCTATTGATCTTTTTTTCCTTAACTATCTCCCTTGATTTTATGATATTTTCACACAGGTAAACACTGTCTTTTGTCTTTCTGGTTCATTTCAATAATCTTTTGCTTTCTCCTTCATTCTCTCTCTCCTGCCCTCTTCTCCAGTTTCCCAAAGCTTACATGATCATTCTTTATCCTCCAGCCTTCCTTCTACTGTGTTTCTCTTCATCTTTCTGTTTCACCCCTACCCATCTTAAATTCCTCCACCACAGGATGAAGTCACTATTAAGGGGAAATTATTTGCATACAACTTCCCGAGTTATGTTGGATTTTGTTATATAACTGTAGATCTTGCCTCTAGGTTCAAGGTACCAAATTAATAGTTACCACAGTTTGTCAAGTTCTAGACTGTGCTTGATGCTATTGTTATTGCTAATCGTAATACTTAGCCAGCATATTATATCTGTTGTAATCAGTTGTTCTCCTTTATATGACAACACTATAATTATCTGGGATCATAACCATCAGTGTAGTCCAGTACTAAAGGACTGGGCGCTGAGCCAAATGCATAGCAGCATCTCATCCTTATTAAGCTGGGAAAGTAAGACCCTGGGACAGACACAAAGCCTGAGAACCACCGACACCTGGAGATATCGCTGAGGAACAGCCATTTCCTAGGGAAGCCTCAATACTAGTGATAAAACTCTCTACTATAAAAATTTATAAGCATCAACACAGAAAACAAAACAAAACAAAAAAATAGAAAATGATAAGACACAGAAGCAAAATGCAACTCCAGACCCGTAGCCCACCCAGAACAAATTCAGGGGACAATGAATTTTCTAGAATGATAGCAGAAGTAAAAAACAAAACAAAACACAGACAAAGACAAAAAGCATGTGTAAGACTACAGAGGCAATCAGAGAAGAAATAATCTCTCAACTCAAAAAAAGATGGCCATAATGAAAGACTTGCTCAGCAAATCTAGAGTAGAGGAGCATAAGAAAATGATGGAATCATGAATAGCCAACACAGGAAAGAAATTGAATTCATGAAACAGATTCAAACAGATATCCAGGAAACTAAAAATTCCACTGAAAGTTTGCAAAACTGACTGAATAAAAGTGAAGACAGAATAACAGACCTAGAAGACAGGATCTAGTGATCACAAGAAACAAAGATCTCTTAAAAATATCCAAGGAGCACGGAAAAATAATCCAAAGGCTAAAGATGAGGCAAAGAAGAACAACAGCCAATTAATCAGAGCTGATGAAAAAAGCAGGAGTCAGCACCAATGACAGTGAAAAACCTGTCCACAGAAATAATGGCAGAAAACTTCCCAAGCATGGAAAAAGAATTTGATGTACAGATAAATAAGGCATATAGAATTTCAATTAATCATAACCAAAATAAGTCCACACCAAAGCAAAGATTCCAGAAATTCAGCACAAGGACAGAATATTAAAAGCTATTAGAGAGAAAAAAACTCACCTATAAAGGAAAGCCAATCAGCACCATGGCAAACTTCTCATCACAAATCATTAAGTCAAGGAGAGCTTGGAGCAAAGTATTTCAAGTCCTGAAAGAAAACAACTTCCAACTAAGATTGATGTACCTGGCAAAACTATCTTTCAGAAATAATGGAAAAACAAGCTACTTCCATGACAAAGAACTGAAGAAATTCATGATCACCAAACCAGTTCTACAAAGTATTCTGAAACATATTCTAGAGAGAGATAGCAAGGACCATAATTCCAAGAATGTCAAAAGAAAGAAGCCACCGGGCAGCGCAAGCAACTAAACAGAGAGGAAAGACAGGGAGCCAGTAACAGGAAAATAATATGACAAGGATAAACCAATACATATCAGTTATAACCATCAATGAAAATGGTCTCTATTTATCATTTGAAAGAAATAGACTGGCAGAATGGATCAAGAAACAAGATCCAACAATATACTATATATAGGAAACACACTTAACTCAGAAAGTCATAGACTGAAAGTCAAAGGATGGAAAACAATATTTCATGCAATAGGAAACCAGAAAAAAGCAGGGGTAGCTATTCTATTTGCAGATAATGTGAACTTCAAGCCAAGACTGATCAAAAGAAATAAAGCAGGTCATTACATACTTGTTAAGGGAAAGCTTCAAGAAGAAGAGATAACAATCATAAATACATATGCACCAAATACAGGTGCACCCAACTATATAAGCAAATATTAATGGACATGAAAGTTCAAATAAACACTAACCTGATTGTAGTGGGGGACCTTAATACCCCACTTTCACAAATAGAGAGATCAACCAGACAAAAAATTCAACAAAGAATTAACAGAATTGAACCAAACCTGTGAACATAGTAGGTGTCTACAGAGTATTCTACCTCATAACATCAGAATACACATTCTTCTCAGTTGCACATGGGACATTTTCCAAGACAGACCACATCCTAGCTCACAGAACATGCATCAGTAAATGCAAAGGAACTGAAATTATTCCATGTATATTGTCTGACAATAGTGCAATAAAGTTGAAAATCAACAGCAAAAGAAGCCACAAAAACTCCATAAACACATGGAAATTAAATAACACCCTACTGAACAACCAGTGGATCACAGATGAAATTAAAGAAGGAATCAAACTATCTACAATTAAATGATAATGCTGGTACAACGTACTGGAAGTTATGGGACACAATGAAAGCAGTTCTAGGAAGGAAATTTCTAGCAGTGAATTCTGTTATACGTGTCCTTACTCCCTGAGATCCATATGAATCTCATGTAATGTAACATGCAATAATAACATTTTTAAGAAACCATAAGAAGAGAAAAGAGGAATGAAGCCTGCCCATTCTGGAAGCGCTCCAGTCCTTGCCTTCGCCTTTGGCACCGGTCTTCGTGTTCTTCAGCCTCCCAGTGCGGACTCAGTCTGTGACTCTTCAGTGAGGGTTAGGAGCTGTTTGACCTTGAACCAGCGCTGCATCCTTGACCTCCCTCGGTGTCGACTTCCATCTTCTGGGACAGAGCAGCCCTTGTGTTTTCCAAGTTTCCAGAAAGCAGAGGGCCATGGCAGACTCTCCCACCTCTGAGCCTGTGAGCCACCTGATAAACCCTGCATGATTATACATACATTCCTGTTGATCCTTCCCCTCCAGAGAACCCTAGCTAATATACCAGGTGGGACACCTGAACCTCACGTCTGCAAAACTACAAGGCACGGTGAACCTCTTTTCTCTATGAAGGAGACTGCCCCCCGTATTTCATTACAGTAATAAAAATAGAAAAATACAGCATATAAGGGAGGGCATGCAGTATTTGTTTTTTTTGTGTGTGTCTGGATTATTTAATTACTGTACTGTCCTCTGGGTTCATCCAAAGGATTTCCTCCCTTCCTGTGGCCAAACGATACTTTATTCATCGGTTAATTGACATTTAGGTTTCTCCCACGTCTTGGCCATTGGAAATAATGCTGCTGTCAACACGGTAGCACAACTCTCTCCTTGAGATACTGAGTTCATTTCTTTTGGCAAATACTCAAGAGAGAGTTTGCTGGATTGTATAGCGTTCCATTGTTTTGAGGAAGCTTCAGACTGTTTTCCAATTCAGAGGGGCCAGTTTGCATTCCCACCAACAGTGCGCTAGGATCCGCTGTTCCCCACACCGCCGCTGACACAGGTGCTGCTTGTCCTGATAGAGAAGACTTCCTGGTGATCTCTCAGACCAGGTCTGATCTGCATCTTCCTGGCAATTAGTGATATTGGGCAACTTCTCACTCTCATAATTTTGGACTCTCATAATTTCTTTGGAAAAAATCTATTTAGATCCGCTGCCCAGTTTTAAATTGCATTATTTGCTTTTTCCCTGAAATTACAGATTTCAGACATGAAGTCCTTATCACATGTGTGGTTTGCAAATGTTTTCTTCTGTTGCATAAGTTGCCTTTTAATTACCTGTATTGTTTTCTTTGCTACCTAGAAGCCTTGTCATTCGACGTAGTCCCACTTGTTGAATTTTGCTTTCTCTGTGCTTTTGCAGTGTGTTTTAAAGATTGTTGTTGTTTTTTTCTGTGAAGTATGTCACTGGACTTTTGCTAGGGATCACACTGATATTTTACTCAGGCTTTGATGGGGAAAGATGTTCATCTCTGGATGCTGGTGGAGTAGAGTGTGGGGTCCCTGCTTCACGGAGGCCCAGTGGTGTGGTCTCTTTGCAATCCGTTAGCTGATGTTGACCTCACTGGGCACTGTAGGATCCCTCAGTGCCCCAATCGGGCACATCTCCAGTGGTGGTGTCCTTGGAGGGGCTTCCTGGGGGCCTCCTGAGCTTGTTTTCTCTTATGGGGAAAATGATGGAAACCCTCTTTGTGCCAGGTCTGGCACATGGACGCCACTGCCCTGGTGGTAGCATAGTTGGTTAGCCCGTGGCAGGCTCCAGGACCTGAGGAAGAGGTGTCCTTGGAGAAGCTGCCCCAGGAACGCTGGGGTCTGGCTTGTGGGCAGTGACTCTGGTGCTTGAGATGGGGGTGAACCTGGGGAAACCTTGGGACCCACTGGAGTTCGGACGTGTGCGAGATGCACGTGCTGTGACCGCATCTGCTCTGGGGTCTAGAGTGCACGTGAGGCTGTGACAGCCCAAGTCCTGGGGCTCCACCTTCCAGTGCATGGCTGGCTCAGCGACACCTTGCCCTCCAGGGGATCAGCAGAGGCCACAGGGAGTGGCCATCGCACTGCTGTGTCCTCTGCCTGAAAAACATGGTGGCCCACGATGGTGGCTGGACATCTGGGTTTCCTTCCGACAGCGGCCATCAGGTTCTTAGCACTGGGAACCATAAAAACCCTTCCATGGGAGAGCCAGTGAGCCCTCTCTGTCCCTAGCCATTTTCAGAGGTCTCTGCCAAGGCGGTCTCCCCAGTGGTGTTTTCTCCACAGTTATTTTCATTTTTGTTCTACTGTGATGCTCTAGGTCCTGACTCTATTCCAGAGCCTTTCCGTGGCCAGCTTGGTTCGTGAGTAGCTGTGTACATTTCTGTCACTGTTGCTGTGAGTAGCGGGAGGCTGGCATCTCCTACTCTGCCTTGCTGACTTCACTCTGTCTATATTGCTTTTTAAAGTTAATTGTAAAAACTGCCTGGGAAAGAAGACACTTTATTAATCTCCACCAGGACTTTCAGTCCTATCCAAGAGAAGTCATATAACTTCCGACAGGTCCCTAAATACCACCTTTCACAGGGGTTTCATTTTCATCTAGTTCAAGGCAGTGTCTTAAGGACACTGTCTAAAATTTGAAAGCATATTGTATAGGCAGGAAAAGTCAATGCTAAATATTGTTTTCTGCACATATTTGTATCTTTACATTGTTTTCCCTGTTTGCCTTTGTTCGCACCACTGGTCCGAGAAGGAGGGCTCTCCCTGCTGGGTTGAACGCAAACTTACTGGCTTGGGAAGCACTGCAATTTGACACAGGCATTATTAAAAAAGGAACTCGTGATTTATGTCTTATGATGAAACCACATCTTTATATTTATTGCACCATCTGCCCCAGCTGCCCCACCATTATTTGACGAGTTGTGTCTCTCCGCTGGTGACCTAACCCAGAAAACCTCTGGAAGTAAGGTCTGTAATTTTGCATAGCTGCATTAAAAGGGAAACCTTGTGATTTATATCTGTAAGTATA
>RJWM01040924.1:0-15195 GCA_004363535.1 Dasyprocta punctata
TGCTCTTTTGTGAGGATGGCCCTAGAAAGGTGGGGAATTGTGAGCAGGACTCCAGGCAGTGTCATCTGATAAGCCCAAACTTTACCTACAGTTCTGTCTGAGAACCACCATGCTTCTAAGTTTCAGGCCACTATGACCAGTGGCAACCGAGCAATGCCCTCTAACCAGGCTTGGGCACACAAGGAGTTGTCAGTGAACCCCGGAAAGGCAGATAGCCAAGTAGAAGCAGGTCTGCCTGGAACAGACTGCTGGGGGAACACCTGCCACCAGGTTCCTTTCGTGGGGGGAAGCTCTGCCTTTATAGGTTGAGAAGGTGTTTACTTAGAAAACCCTGTGGATCTTGGTTCAGCTGGACTCTGAATTGGTCCACAGTGTCAGTCTCAGATCTCCCAAGGAAACCAGGCCTTGGCATCTGTATCAGTCAGGGTTCACTGGAGAAACAGATGTAACACAGGATATACAAATGTATAAGAAATTACAAGACTGGCTTATGACGGTCAGACTGCTCAGACACAGAGTCAGATGAGGGAGCACGCAGAGGGTGTCTGCACGCTGGAAGCTGAAGGGTCCAGCCCAGGATCTGGAGCTCACTGCAGTGTTCTGTGCAAGCTCATATCCCGAGGCTGATGGGTCTGCAACAAAACGCTGAAGAATCTACAACAGAAGGCTGAAAATTCTACGACAAAGGCTAAGGAGTCCCAGGCAGAAGCTGAACAGTCTGCCAGAAGCCAGGAGACGACGTCCAAGCTGAAGGCAACAACTGGAACTCCTCCAAAGACCCAGCAATCAGTTCCTCCTCATTTGCCTTTTATTGTATGCAGGCTACTCCTCTCAGATGGGTGTAGCGCTCACACCATCTTTGTGCCCTCCTCTTGCACAGGCCGAGGATGTTGCAAAGTAAGGACCCTGGCCCCCTGCTGAATCACTTAGTTAAACCTCGTACCTTCTCAAATTGACACAACGAACATCTTAGAATGGTAAGGGCTTGTCCTCTACACCCCAGGATGGAGAACTGTTGAGTCACTTAGTTAAGCTTCTAGACTTCTCAAATTGACACAATATATCAACCGTAGCCTTGCTGGCTCTGAGCTACCCCACACAGGGTCTGCCAGGGCCACTGACAACCGTGCCTTTTGTACCACAGGTGCCTCTTGCACCACACAAAGCTCTGCAGAAGAGCTGGTTGTCATCACAGGGGACCACAGCCTTTGGCTTCTAAGAAGTGTTGCATAATCTCACTTTCCTGGTGTAAAATCTCTGCAATTTCAAGGGCCAGACCATCCAGGCCACTCACAGCGATGCTCTAGCTCATGCCTCCAGAGCCTACCTGACTTGGGTTGAAGTCTTTTTCCATCAGGTGTTGGGAAACTGGTGACAACCCCTAATTCTCTGTGCTTCACTTTCCTCACCTGCAACTGAAAATTCTATTTTCTTCCTTCTAAAGCCGTCATGGGGACAAAAGGAGTCAACCCAAGAGGATGCTTAGAACCATGCCTGGAACACACAGTGTCTTGCTCCAGGCAGGTGGCTCATTCAGCAGAAGGCCCCAACCACCTGTGCAGCCCTCCTCCAGTGTGCCTTGGTTCTTTCTAAAAGTCAGAGGCAGCTCTGACAGGAAAGTACCCTGGTGCAGAGCCCAGGTAAGAAGTCAGAGGGGAAAGACTGCGTGGACTTGAATAGGTTCAGCAGGTGAGTCTAAGGTGCCAGACTCATTATACACTCACGCCTCCTTCCACTGCCCTATCCCTGTCCCCAGAAATGCTGTGCCTGTTTCTAATGTCCTGGGGTCTCAGGATAGTTGAGAATTTCACTCTGAGCCTCCTATTCAGCAGTCTGCCAGAGTGTGGCTTTTGAAACAGGTATTCTAAACACTACAGCAACCTCAGTTACCTACCCTTGTTCCCCAAGATTCGAGCTCCCTCTTCTCCCTCGAGGGGGTTCCAACTACTTAAATTCTCCCTCCTGAGCTTTGTTTTTAGTGTGCCATGTGTTTTCACCTGCCATAAAATTCACCACTGGAAAGCACATAGTTGAGTGGCGGTAAGTACACTCACAACGCTCACAAAGGTTGCCGCCATGTACCAAGTTCCAGAACATTGTCAGCACACCCAAAAAGGGCCCAGACCCATTACCCAGTCACCTTCAAATTCCCCATATGTTAGTCTGCAAGGGCCACCTTGACACAAAACCACAGACTGTGTGACTTAAATAAGAGAAATGCATTTCTCTTCAACGTAAGCATTTTAGGGATCCCAGCCTCTGACAACCCACTAATCTTTTTGTCTTGGTGGATTTTCCTAGTCTGGACATTCAATATAAACAAAATTGAGAAGTATGTGGCTCCTCCTAGACTCTTTACCAGATCTGTCTATGCTATGGAGACAAGGGGTTTGACTGTCTCGTCACACTGTTTGTTTCCTTTGGTCTGCTAGCCTCTGACCACCTCTCCTCCATTCTCGCCCCTTCTGTCTGGAGGTGAGCCTTTCCACCTAAAAGTTCAATCACTGACTCAACACCTGCTATGTGCTGACTGCTTCCCAGGGTGCTCCTGTTATATTCTCACCACACTGTCACTGGAGGGATGACGAGTCCCCTGTGTCAGCTTGCAAGGGCCGCATAATGAAGTACCCCAAACTGTGGGGCTTAGAAAAATAGGAACGTATTGGCTCATGTTCTGAAAGCTAGAAGCCCAACATCAAAGTGTCAGCAGGACTGACTTCTTCTGAGATCACGAGGGACATCTGTTCCAGGCCTCTGCCAGCTGTGGATGGCTTGCCGGCCATCTTTGACATTTCTAGGCTTGTTTAGCAGTACACTGTTCCTGCATGCCTGTCTGTCTCCCTGTCTAAATTTCTCTTTTTTATTAGGACACCAGTCATATGACTCCATCTTAACTTGATGATCTGCAAAGATCCTGTCTCCAAGTAAGTTCACATCCACAAGTACTAGAAAGAATTCAATCTTCAACTTCATTTGGGGACACAATTCAACCCATACAGTACTCTCTTACTGAAGAAGCAGTAAAGTTCAGGAAGTCTTGCACCTGCTATGAGACAGAGATGAGCATAGAAAAGTTCACCACACAGCAAAGCCCCAGGTGAAGGGACATGGGCCCTTGACATCTCCTCCATGTGGTAGAGACACGTGAGTCTCTGCTGGCTCGGCGCCACCAGACTCCATTTGGCTATAGCACATCAAGGTGACTTTACACTGTTTATAAGGGCCATGGAAGATACAGCAGTCCCCCACCCCGATGTCTTATCAATTCATTTACATTTCAGAGTTCCCTGACACCGACTGCCAACAGGGAGGGAGGAGCGACCAGGACCCACAGCCCAAGAAGAGCCTGCTTTCACTTTATCGAAAATAAAATCTATCTGCTTGGGGATAGACCTAAATACAACACTGTGGTACCGTGAGGCCATTAATCATCTCTATTGTGGGCACGGTGGCTTAAACACAAGGGCAAGGAGGAGCTGGGGACGCTGCAGTGCTCTTCCTGTTCAGATGACATTCTATAGGGATGGTGGGTGGGGGTAGCACAGCCCAACCCTGGTGATGTCCCACAGGGAACAAGAGGTGAATGGCAGGAGGAACCCGCCCAAGGACATCCCCGGTGGAGGTACAATGTTGCTTACCCAGGAACCCCCTTGTCAGGGCCCTCAATGGGTCTAGTTGCTGGACACAGGACTGTAAACCCCTCAGGATGCTATGTTCCTAGAGGAAGGGGAGGTGCCAGACCAGAGATGCAGGGAAAGACCTAACTATGGCCAAGCTAACACATCAGAGCCCCCAGACCCAGAGCCCCTCTAATTCCAACAGACTCATCCTGCTGTTCAGCCAGCAGACAAAGCATTCCATAAAAACACTGTCCTTGCTGGATGTGTTCCTACCTCTCTTGCTTCCCCACTCCCTTAGCAATTTCTATTCATTCCTCACACTCCTGCTCAAGTATGACCTCCCACCTGTGTACTCTCTGCCCACAGGGGTCCTCCTACTGACAGCGATGTCTCACCTGAGCCACCTACCATATCGCCTGGGGAGCGGGGGTTACTGACTTCCCACCTGTACTTGAGCCACAATAATGCAAACGATGGTTGTCTTTCACTGAGCTTCTCTGGATGCCAAGCTCTCTGTGAGGCACCAGATTCATATTCCTTTATTTAATCTTACAAGGACCCTAATGAGCAGGGATTGTCTTCTCCAGTTCATCATCTAGGAAACTTGCCCAAAGTTGCACAGTGCACTTGTAACATTTACAGTGGTTAAATGGTAGAGTCAGGATTTGTACCCATGTCTGACTTGAAAGCCGGTGCTCTTAGCCACCATTTGGCCGTCTCTGCTGTAGCCTCCACCCAGTCCCACTGAGGGGCACATAGTGACACTGCCTCATGGTATTATGGAGTTAAAGGGACGGGGCTTGCACCAAGGGATGAATAAGGGAAAAGGGCAAAGGCTTGCACTAGCCAGGTTCACTGTGCTGTTTCTGGAGCCCAGTGCATCTCTGCCATGGTGTGGTCTTTTCCTCCAGCTGAGTTAGAGCAGAACCTTAGAACCCAGTGCATGTCTGAAAGAGTCCCCAGGATTGGGTAGAATCCACAGAGAGTAGCTGGCGCTCTGTGCTCCTTCTTTCTGGGTGGGATTTGAAGCAAGCAGTGAGAGGTGAGGGGCCAGGGGAAGAGAAGGTCGAAAAGTTAGGAAAAGTCTCAGGCTGGACACGGTCAAGTCCCTATTGGTCATAGACTTTGGCATCACCCCCCCCCCCCAGGTCTTGCATCGTGTTTTCTTATCAGCTGAGGATAGAGATGCCTGATGCCAAACCTGCTCTACAAAATGGGAAGATCAAGGATATCTGTAGAGTCTTGGGCAGCAGTGAACACTCTGTTACTCAGCAGTCTCCCAAAAGTGATTCAGGTGCTGTACCCATTCCAAAATGAAATAGATGCTGGGAGTCAAATCTTAAAAGTAAGGATTACGCAGGACTCAGAAATATGGATTTGACATATCAAAAAATAATCTCTAGGGGCTTATGGGCCTTTTTTGGGGGGGGGAGAGATTATTAATGGCAGCCCTATCTCGGGTTAATTACTGCTCTTCCTCCTGCCCCCAGTCAAGAGCACCATCTGGGCCCCGCTTTCAGCCGCCCATCAGGACTGCTTTCTCCAAGTCTCCCCTCCCTCCCACCTGTCATCAGCCTCTCCAATGGCTCCTTCATGAACTGCATCAAAATGCTGTAAGGTCTCCTCCATGCCACAATCAAAACAAAACCGCACCCTGTGGGGCCCCGCCTCCTCTTCTATCTCCTTTCACTGCAAAGTGTCACCCTCTGGACCTTGGCTCTTACTGTCAGGATCTTCTTTAAAGCTTCCTTCTGCACATCAGCAAGCTGGGAGCCAAGGAATTGCATGAAGCTCCATGTGTTAAAAACCCGACTTGTCATCTCCTTCTGTGCATACCTTCTTCTACCTATGTTCTCTGTTAACTAAGGCACGGCCACCACCTCGTCCCCTGGTTGGCAGCCTCCAAGTCACTTTTGACGCCTCCTTCTCCTTCCACATCTCATTAACCTCCAAATCTAATCACAAGGATACGGTCCACCCAGGATTCATTCTCTCAGTCCTCGCCCTTGCTCTCGCTTTATCATGGGCTCTTATCAACCCTTACCTTGACCACAGGAAGAGTCTTCTGTTACTTGCTCTTTCAGACCACTTCCACACAACCACCCAAGGACACTGTGTGCATGTTTTTATGGCAATAATAACACATATCATGATATCTTCTCTCTTAAGTGTTCAAGTGTGTGCACTTGATTGTCTGAAACTTTATATGCATTGATAAACGGTTCCCTATTTCTGCCACTCTCCAGCCCCTGGCAACTACCATCCTACTCTGTTGCTATGAGTTTGATTATTTTACGTACATCAGGTAAGAGAACTCATGCAGTATTTGCCCCTCTACACGTGGCTGATTTCACTTATCATAATGTCATCTAGGTTCACCCATGTTGTGGCATGGGGCAGGATTTCTTTTTTTAAAGGTCAAATACCAAAAAAAAATTTTTTTTTGTGAGGGCCAGAGGTTTAGCTTAGAGGCACAAGCACCTGTCTGGCAAGCACAAGGTCATGAGTTTGATCCCCAGTACCAAAAAAAAAAAAAAAAAAGGTTACATAACATTGTATGTGCATGCCCTTTTTATCTGTTCATCTTACTAGGTGTTTAGGCTGTTACCGTAGCTTGGCTGTCGTAAATAATACAATAAACAGGAGTGTATATATATGATTTCATATGCATGTGTTTCTTTAAAAGTAGATCACTAGATCATACGGTAACTCTATTTTTAACTTTTTGAGAAAAAAGATATATGATCTGCAAATACTTTCGTCTAGTCCATTTTGTCTTTCCCAGTGGCTGAATCATTTTACATATGTTCCTATCAACAGTGCACAAGGGTTCCAATTTCTCCACATGCTCATCAACATTTGTTATCTTTGGTTTCTGTTGTTGTTTGCTTGCTTTAATAATAGTCATTCTAACAAACGTGAGGTGATGTCTCATTGTGGTTTTGATTTGCAATTCTGTAATAAATAGTGATGTTAAGCATCTTTTCATATACCTGTTGGATATTTGTGTATCTTCTTTAGAGAAATGTCTGTTCAAGGCCTTCCCTCTTCACTCATTTTTTATTTTGTTTTGTTTTGTTTTGTTTTGTTTCGAGACAGGGTCTAGCTACGTAGTTCAGACTGGCCTTGAACTTTTGCTGATCCTCCTGCCTCGGCCTCCCAAGTGCTGGCACTACAGGCATGTGGCACCATGCCTGGTGACCTTCATGCATTTTAAAATCAGGTTGTTTTGCATAGACCTCTAGCAATTCCTTGTATGTTTTGGATATTACTACCTTATCAGATATATGATCTGCAAATACTTTCGTCTAGTCCATAGGCTGTCTAATCATTGGGGGGATTTGCTTTCTACATGTAAGACATTTCATTCTGATGATTGTCTTTATTTTGATATAGTTCCAGTGTCTAATTTTACTTTTTTTTTTTTTTTTTTTTTTTTTTTTTTTTTTTTTTTTTTTTTTTTTTTTTTTTTTTTTTTTTTTTTTTTTTTTTTTTTTTTTTTTTTTTTTTTTTTTTTTTTTTTTTTTTTTTTTTTGTCTGTCTTTGGTGTCCTATTGAAGACATATTGTCAAGCTTTTCCTTACTATTTCTTCCACATTTCCAGTTCCAGGTCATAACATTCACGTTTTCAATCCATTTTCAGTTGATTTTTTTTGTGTGTGGTCTTTTCTTTGGTTTCCCAGCATCGTCTGTTTAGCAGACTGTCCTTTCCTTGTGTATTCATTGCTTCCATGTCAAATGATGACCACATATGCAGGATTTTAGTTCTGAACTCTCTGTCCCACTCCATCAGTACATGTGCCTGTTTACTTACTAGAACCCTACTGCATCCAATGTTATAAATTTGTAGTATTTTGTGAACTCAAGAAGTATGATGCCTTCAGCTTTGTTCTTTGGGCCCAAGCTTGCTTTGTTTATTTGGGGTTGTTTGTGGTTACATATGCATTTTAGGATTATTTTTTACATTTCTGTAGAAATGCTACTGGGATTTTCATAGAGATTTATAGAATCTGTGGATTATTTGGCTTTATGAACATTTCAATGATATTAAGTCTTAGTCCATGAACACAGGATGTCTCTTCATTTATTTGTGTCTTCTCTAATTTCTTTCATCAGTGATTTTTAATTTTTAGCATATAACTTTTTTTTATTTCCTTGGCTAAGTTTATTCTCTGCCTATCTGTGTATGTGTGTGCACGCACGTGGGGTATGATGTGGTGCTGGGAATTGAATCTACAGCCTTTGCACTGAGCTACATCCTCAGCTTCTTATTTACTTTTATTTTAGTTATTTATTTTTTCTGTCTATCTGAGACAGAGTTTCACTATGCAATTCAGGCTGGCCTTGAATTTACTTTGTAGCCCACAAACCCACTTTGTGGCCTTGAACTCGCAGTGATCCTCTTGCCTCAGCTTCCCAAGGGCTGAGATTACAGGTGTATGTACCATGCCCAGCAAAACCTCAGCTTTAAAAAATTTTTTTTTTGATTTTTTGAGACAGAGTCTTGGTAAGTTGCTAAATTGTCCAGGCTGGGCTCCAACTTGTGATTCTGCTGCTCTAGCCTCACGGAGTACTGCGATTACAGGGTTGTGCCATGATGCCTGGATAAGTTTATTCGTAAGTATTTTATTATTTTTGACTCTTAAAAAAATGGGATTGTTTTACAATTATCCTTTTCAGACAGTTTGTTGTTAGTGTATAGAAATGCAAATTGATTTTTAAATGTTGATTTTACATCCTACTGCTTTGCTGTATTTATCGTTTCTAATCATTGTGGGGGAGGTGCTATCTCCATGTAAGACCATATCACCTGCAAGCAAAGATACTTTTTACTTGTTTTCTGATTTTGATGCTTTTATTTCTTTTTCTTGACAACTACTCTGGCTTGGGCTTCCAATACCATGTTGTGTAGAAGTACAAGTGTGGAAATCCTTGCCTTGTTCAGAATTTAGAGGAGAGATTTTTAGTCTTTCACCACTGACTATGATGTTACCTGTGAGCTGTATTACTGTGGCTCACAGAATTCATTGAATTAATTTTCCTGTTTAAAAATCTCCAGTGGTTCTCCATGTTCCATGGGATAAAATCTAAGTCCTTTGCCTGGTTCTAACATATGTGTAGTAATTTGGAGCTAACACATTCCTGGCTACACCTCTCACCATGCTCTGCCATACAGAACTTTGTCTTCTACCACACTGCATCCTCTTTCATACCTCTTGCAGGGTCATACTGTCTTTCTTCAGTCCATCACATGGTACAGGCTAAAAGCCCAGTTATTTTCCAGCTTCCCTTATAGTTAGAGGATCCCGTTTGTGCCAGTCACACCATGGGAGTTACAGGGACTCTGCAGAGGGAAGGAAGAGGGGCATTTGGGCAGTGTTCTCCTGCATGGTAAAAGAGAAACATGGAGAAAAAGCCCCAGAAGCTGCCTCACAACCATGAGAAAGAAATCTGGGGAAAATCCAATGTCTAGAGGATGGCAGGGAATAAGAACAGAAAAGGCACAGGTCCTTGGTGTGTTGGAAACTCACAGAACCAAGAGACCACCCTGGAAATACCTACTTCCAGTCACAAGAGAGGGTATGATTCTTATTTATTTATTTTTGTACTGAGGTACAAACCTAGGGGCACTCTGCCACTGAGCTACATCCCTACCCCTTTTCTTTTTTGAGATAAGATCTCACACTAAGTTGTGTTCCTCCTCACTCGGCCTAGAATACTTCAGTGCCAGCTGTGCTCCACCACACCTGGCTTGAGGATTCGAGTTCTTATTGTATGAGTCATTATCGCTTTTCTGTCGCTTGCTCCCCAGTACATTGTAAAGTGATGTCCTGGGGACCGAGTAAATGCTCCATGGGACAACGCAAGCTAGAAGTCAGACAAGTAATGTAAACTTGATGTAAAATTAGTAGAAAAGGTCAGGGATATGTTCAGTGGCACAACACCTGCTTGGCAAGCATGAGATTGTGAGTTCGATTCCTGGTACCAAAAAATAAAAAAATAAAAAATTAGTAGAAAAGCCCTGAGATCACACAGGTTAAGAATCCCTAAAATGCAAACAAATGCTGAAGGAATAATATCTATGGTGTGAATTTCATTTCAGACTTTCAGTGATTCCATTTCTAACAGACTCAGGTATGATAAATTGGCACCATCTCTCCTTATCCGCCAGCCCCACCTCTTTGGGCTAGAAAGAAGCCTGCCTATTCTGTAACACTTTACAAAAAAGACTTATGCTAGGTAAGTCACAGCAGCCACCAGCAGAAGGGACCAGGATGAGGAAAGAGTAGAGGAAAATGTGCTGGCAGGGACGACTGCGCTTGGGGCAGGGACAGGCACTGTTCTAAGCAATTGCCAGGCGTTGAAGTGGAGATGCCATCAACACTCCCATTTTACAGAGGAGGAAACTGAGGCGCCAGGAACCCCACCTTGACAGAGCAAAGGGATGTGAATCAAGTCCACTGGCTTCCAGACCCTGCCCCCACCCCCCTCAGAGAGGGGGACTCTTTCCTGCCAAGAGGAGAAAGTGCTTCCTGGTCCTGACCGAGTCCTTTCCGGAAGAGCCCTAGAGACTTCAGAAACTTTCCTAACCAGGCTTCTCTTGCTCACTGCCACACTGAGTGGGGTGCGGTTGCCACCGCTGCCTGCAGGAGCACACGAGCCTCCTTCCTAAGTAAGTCGAACCCCAGAATCCTGCCCTCTAGACCGCTTGCTATTTGCCTACTAGAGATAATTACACTACTGCACAGCCAGGCTGCACATCGTGGGAAATGACCCGCACTAAAGAGAAACCTCACTAATTCAGACAAATGCGAGAGGGGTGGGGGAGGCCAGGAGGAACTGTGGCTTTCCTTGTAAAAGAAACACATTTTTTACATTTCTAGTACTTAGAGTAAATCACACTAAACATTAATAGCAGCCAAGTGGAGTTCTTGCTGAGTTTGTGTGAATGACTAAATAAAACTAATTTAATTAGCATATTCTTTGTATACAAATATCTTCTATTAATATTCTTTGAAAGCTTGTTGCTTGAAGGTTAAACATTCATTCCTACATCTGACAGACATCCCCAAGAATCATTGGCTGAGAATCTATTAGATGTTACTACCGGCTCTATGCACCCTGAAGACTCTGCACACTAAGAGAAGATGCATAGACACAAACAAACTAGGATACAACATGTGGGCATCCATCAGGAATACATTCTGAGCAACAGTTATGGACAACTGACTGTGATAAGGGGCAGGAAGCTAACACTGGGAAGGAGACCTTTGAGGCAGGTTTTAAAGGATGAATAAGAGTCCGCCAGGAAGATGTAACAAGAAAGTCAAGGGAGGCCATAAGACAAGGGCCTAGCTTCACTTGGGACCAATGACAAGGCCTGTGTGTTACAGTTGTAAATTACTGGGTTAAAACTTCCTAATTAGATGATTTAAGGCAGAAACCATATTAAACACAGGAAATTTTAATACAAAAAAATGGAAAAGGTAAGGAATACTTGCCACCAAAATGAACAATTGTTAGCTTTATGTCTTTAGCTACCATTTTTTTTTTTTTTTAAGAATACAACTTTCTGTCATGAAACCACTGACCCTGCTTATGTGGCATTCTGTTGCCTGCCGTGCCAGGTCGGTCCCTGGTCCTCTCCAGAGCCCAGCCCCCTCTCTTCACCTCTGCTCGGGCCCCTCACAGCATCTCCCACTGCTCAAGGTCGTCGTGCTGATCTGTGCCCCACTGTCAGGTCATCTCCACAGAAGAGACACCAGTGATGTCTAAGTCGCTCTGCCTTGCTCGGGTTAGGTGCCCACTGAGCATCTAGAAGAAAGGAAGGAACGGAGGGAGGAGAAGCTTAGTGTGAACTTGAGACCCCAGATGACGGGATCGCTGCCCAAGCGGGATCCAGCTGGATTCCACAGATGCCTCCATGCTCTCCGCCCCCCACATTTGAAGGCTTGCAGGCTGCCACCCTGAGAGGCAACAGAGCTCCTGAGCGCTCTGCCCCCAGCTGGCTCAGAATGGAGGAGTCAAGTAAATTTGGCAGATTTGAGACGTCCAGGTTGGGCTCCCACGGCTGGAGACAAATAGCAAAGCCCCTGCCAGCCAATGTGGAGCACAGGTGACCAGGCTGTGGTAGGTGTGGGTGGGGCTGGGGCTGCGCCTCGTAACCAAGGAGACCCAGCCAGGTGAAAATGTTACAGGCGAATAAACGAACTGACATTCAGGAAAGGTGACAAGTTACACATTAAACCTTGGAATGGGAAAGGCAGCACCTCCTCTATAGCATGTCCCTGAACTTCTGCCTCTGTGCTGGGCAGGTAGAAGAGTCTGTCCTTTCCAGGCAGTCACATGACCCTGCCTTGCACTTCTGGGAAGAGGCTTTGGAAGAACAGAAGCCACTCCTGCCCCAGGATCCTAACTACTTCCCTTCCCTCTACCTTCCCACCAAGCAAATGTTTACTGAGTACCTGCTACGAGCATGGAGTTGGGCAAGGACCTGGACAAACTACCATCACTGTTCTTAAGAAGGCAAACATAGAAAGACAAACTATGACACAACATACTAAATACTGAGGCATAGGGGAGGATCCAGTGTTTTGAGTGATCAGAAGACTGTAACTGCTGGGTTTATGAAAGGGTGGGCTATTTGAGTGGGGCTTTGAAAGTTGAAGAAGAGACTGTCAGGCATGGAGGTGGATGAGAAACATTTTCCAGGTAGATAAACAAAAAGCATAAGAGACTTGAGACATTGAGAGAGGAAGGTTGAGGGCGGTGAGAGGGAAGCGACAGGAACTGGTTCCCATGCCTAAAATCTTCAGCCCGGCCTGGACCTTGCCTGGGGCAGACTCCTTGTCAGTTAGAACTTTAGGGTCTCCTGGTCAGTGAGGTCTCACCTGACAGACACTGATAGCCTGTGTGCGGTTCACCCTATGGTACTTTGGCATGTGAGTTTGATACCACGAGTGCTGCTTAAGTTAAGCTACAACCCTGGGACTCACAACCCCAGTATTGCAGTCAAGAATTCCTGGCTCAAGGGGAGGGGTGGCAATGTCAGGGGCGCAGAGTCGGAGCATTTCCTGTTTGTGTCTGGGTCAGTGAGCCACCCTGGGCCAGTGGCTCCGTCAGTGTCAGGAGTGGATTGGTCTTGGGAGGCAGTAGACCGTGACCTTTAGGCTGCTGTTGCACATGAGGGTAAGGGTCCAGTGGGGTCTGAAGCTTGGCCCATCATAGTGAGGCTTGAAGCCAACATTTTTAATGGCCAAACAGTGTGAACTCTGGGTACTGTGGTTTGTCACAGGGTACTAAGAGTCCTGACCCTGGAATCTGGGTGTTTGCCTGAGTGACTCCCTGCAAGCAAGATACCCTTGGGACACCCGAAAGCACAGAGACCTGGGACCTCCTTGAGCCCACAGCACAGGTTGTGTCAAGTGATTCTGATGCTTGTTCCTAGTAGAACTTAATTCATGAGTCTCTATGCGGCATAACTTGGCCTACAGCATGCTTACGACACTATTATAAGGGCTTTGGGGGAGTAGCTATCCTTCACTCTCTTCAAAATGCTTAGCTGTGAGATTTCGGGCTGGGAGTCTGGTGGGTGATGACAATATCCTGACATTTCCAGTTGTGGCCAAAGTTGAGCTTCTACTATCCCCATTCCTGCCTCCCAAACCTCCTTCCCCTCTTAGTAAATGGTTTTCCTGTTCTTCCAGTTGCTCAGACGTTGGTTATGACCCCAGGAGTATCTTTGATTCCCTCTTTCTTCCCGAATCTGATCCTTCTGGCTCAGTCTTAGCTTGTGCTCCTTTACACTCTGGCCCAAGACCTTTTCTCCCCAGATCCCTATCTTCCAACAAATCCTCTTGTTTCGGCCACTGCCCTTCTTCTATCTATTCACCACATAGTGACTCTGAGCAAAAGCTAAAGTCTTTACAGTGACCCCGAAGGTCCGCCCTTAATGGTCCACATTTCTTCCCTGGCCTCAGCTCCTGCTATCTCTCCTCACTCACCCTCTCCAACCCTACCGGCCTCCTGTTCTTCCAACATTCCAGCTGTGTGCCTGCCTTGTGGCTTCTGCCTCCACTGTTCCATTCTCCTGAAATGCTCTTCCCCACATACCTGTGTGATTCTCTTCGCCTCCTGCAGATCTTTGGGAAATACATGTCAGCTTCCCAGGAAGGCTTTACCTGGCTATTCTAAGTAAAAGCAAGCTCACTCCCTGCAACGTTTGCTATTCCCTTTCTTGATTTATTTTCTCTAACACTTTTCACTCGTTGACATACTGTATATTTTCATTAACTATTTGGCTAATTATCTAGCTCTTCCACTAAAATTGAAACACCACATGCACAGCAACCTCTGCTCTTTGCTTAGTGCTGTATCCTCAGCATTTGAACAGTGGCTGAAACACAGAAGGCATTCAGGAAAAATTGTTCTGAAAATGTATCAATTCTAGTCCTGGAGCAGGGCCTAAGTGACAGTTCTGGAGATGACAAAAAAGAGTATTATCCATATTCTGCCTCTCATATGATAGAGTAGCTTGTACTGGACTGCTGTTCCTACCAAGAATGAATGGAAAAGCTGGATAAAATGCACAGCTGTTGCAGGGCTTTGGAGATCTTCCCAAACAGCTCAACACTGAAGACGCAGCTTTGAGAGTATCTCCCACTCCCTGTCTGAACCTTTAGAGGACTATATTAAGAGGAAGGAAGATCTTTTGTGTTGTCTCTAGCCACTGAATGTGTGGTCATTTGTTACAGAATTAAGAAAATAATCAAGCCATGAGCTGGAAGAAAATGTTCTCTTCCCCTCCCCTTCCCTGTGAGTGCGTGTGCAGACACACACACACACACACACACACATCTGTACCATGAACGCGTAAAGAAATCTTACAGCTCAATAAGACAAACAACCCAATTAAAGTGTGCAAAAGATTTGAACAGACAAAATAAGATATACAAATGGCTCATAAACACACAAAAGAAGTGCAATATCATTAATGATTAGAAAAAAATCTAATTAAAGTCACAACAAGATACCACCACTTGCTCATCAGAATGGCCAACACTGAAAAGGTTGCTAATATCAAGTATTGATGAGACTATAAACCTATTGGAATTTGCATACATTGCTGGTGGGAAGGCAAAACAGTCTATCACCCTGGAAAACTGTTCACTAGTTTTTTGTAAAGTTAAACTTACATTTACTATATAACCCAACAATTCTACTTTTATTCACACAGATAAATGAAAACATACATGCATGCAAAGCTTTGTATATAAATATTTATAGCAATTTTACTTGCAATAGCTAAAACCCAGAAACAACTCCAAATGTTCACCATGTATGAACAGAAAAGTTATGGCATAACAATACAGTGGAATACCTGTCACCAGTACAAAATACTGCACTACAGACACACACAGTGTAGGAAAATATTAATGCATTACACTAAGTCCAACACTAAGAAAAACACTGTACATGGCTTATGAATGCATTTATCTGACATTCTAGGAAAGGCAAAAGTAATCTAAAACATCACAAAGCAGATCAGTGGTGGTCTGGGCCAGAAACAGGAGGG